>RDPX01000020.1:3033224-3062447 GCA_003991215.1 Morbakka virulenta
GGGGAGGGGAAAAGGGAGAGAGAGAGAGGAGAAAGAGGGGGGGGAGGAAAGAGAGAGAGAGGGAGAGAGATAAACAGGAAAAGGAAACTATTCAGACTTAAAAGGAGAAAGTTTTGTCGTTTTATACGTACTTTTATATAATTTTATACGTACTTTTATATAATTTTATACGTACTTTTATATAATTTTATACGTACTTTTTAATAAGAATTGAATTTTAATGTAAAGTTGTAGTACCAATGGCTCAAAATTGTCTCCCTTGTCTCACTAAGAAAAGACGGTGGTTGGTCGAGGCGAAAGCAAGAGAAAAAGCAGGTAGAGAAAAAGGCACATAAAATTTTCAAAGATTAATTCTGAATAGCGAAGAAAATATTTGTCCTTTCTTACAATTATGACACCAGAGTTTATCGCTTTTTATCCTGGAGCTCATATGCATTTTCCTAAAAACTATGTTCCCAATTTTTTGTTTCGTTTTGTAACCTAATGAAATTTTGACTTGCCGCCCCTAAAGTTTTGTTGTTACTAGGATTGCGATTAGTTACAATATTACCAAATTTTTAAAAGACAAATTACATATATTAGTATAATGATGGTGCAAATAAACAAACAAAAAAGTAGAAAAAATGCAGGTCAGCCAATAAAAATACACATAATTCCAATTAAACGATAGTGTGAAAAGGAATTTCTTAAAGAGGTGCTTTCCAAATAGAGGAGAAAGTTCTTCTCTGCTTAACTATACAAATAAATGAGACAAATTTTCAATTTTTTTAAGTTTGAAATTATTCACACGTGAAGAAATAAGCAGACAATTGTAAAAGAATTATATAGGGCTTAGTATGTGGGTTTTACATTAAAATTTTACACATGGATTTTGAACGGAAACTTCTGAATTCAATGGAAATGTTACTGCAAAGCTTAGGTATTATAATCCGTGCTGGAGGCTGTTTTTATGTGTCAAGTACAAACTATCTTTGTCAGCTTGCCTTGCAGAGTAATGATAAACAGGTGTACCAAATGTAAAAAAGTTATTAAAAGAGCATGATAAATTTTCACGAGTCAAGTAAAAAACAAGAGTTAGAAATTTCTACTGAAATTTTCATAAAAATTAATGTAAGACTAAGTTTTAGTGCTACTGCTTCTACTGGCAAGGAAGTCATCCCTATATTTATTGTCAGATGAAGATAGGATGTAGAAAAGGTTGTGATCTTCAAAAAAGTAAAGGAAAATTGATTGTACTGAGGTAGGCCTCCAAATGGGTGTAGAGATAAAGCAGAAGCGCTGTGAGCATTTTCTTAAAAATTACATTAAGTTGAGTTGTTTGTCTCTTTATTTTTGAGTATCCCTTAAACTTCCTGATTGCATAGCTATTAACAGACGACAGTAGGAAGACCAGTACACAAAGTAAAGAGTTGGACAATTTTTAGCTACCAAAGGCATTCAATATTTAAAGGATCTCGAGAAAAAGATGAGCAGTTATTATTAAACGTATAAGGCATGAAGAAACAGCAGATTATTATATTGGATATTGCCTATAGTAAAAAAATCTGCAAACTTACCCACGAGCTACTTGATCCTTTATTTTTTCTCTATGAATGAGCCTTCTGTTGTTGTAAACAATAATGCATGCAATTCTGAACATTTCAATTTTCTTAAGGAGCTTGCACAAAATGTAGATTTAACATCATATCCAGTCCGCATTTAGGAAGAGTTGTTTAAAATAATCGCATTCCTTAGGGTCATGGGTCATGGCTGTAGATATGTAATTTTCGATATATATTCAACAAGGGTAAGTAAACATTGTCTGGTACAACAACATAAAATTAGGAAATTCGAAAAGGAATTCGATCACAGGAATCGAATCGCAATGAGAACTTAATAGAGTGTCTAAAAGCGATCCTGTCTGGAAAAAAGGTATTTAGGGAGTTAATGTCTGAAGATACAAAAAATTATTTGGAATATTGCTTTAGTGGAACAGAAAATTATTTTGTCGACATTTAATGTCAAGAATAACAACAACAATAACAACAGTAATATACTACGGTACTACTATTACTACTTACTTACCTTACTTAGACCTTAGGTCCTCCTGTCTCTAGTGAGACATTGGGCAGCAAGTCTATGCCAGCGGACTCGATCCTCGGCCAGAGCTTGAATGTTTCGGACAAAAATCTTCCTATCGCGCAGATCGCTTTCGAAAGTGGCTTGCCAAGTTGTTACCGGCCTGTTACTACTTAGTACTACTACTACTACTACTACTACTACTACTACTACTACTACTACTACTACTACTACTACTACTTATTATTATTTTTATTATTATTATTATTATGAATTTCTTTTGAGTTGCTTTATTAAGATCAGACACCGGGTCACTACCAGTGACCTAGGGTGAATGAAATTGGAGTAGCGTAGTAATGTTGCATTCTGATTTCATAAAGTTCATAAAGAATTATTTAAAAATATAAAAAAACTGTATCAAAATTTATGTAAAAAAAAATATATAATGATTAAAATAGTGGACAGCTAACGAACATCGAGAAACAATTGACATGAAAGTATAACAAAAAGTTCAAATAAAAGTAGGCAGACGGTTTTTCAGATAGACAGTGTTCTTCTTAAAATGTGTGCAGTGCTATTGAGGACTATCTTTTGGGCTTCATTTAATGATGGTTCTCCTGGGATCGTCTTAAGGTAATCAGTAGTTCCCTTTTTTATTAGGCCAAGTGCACCAATTACTACTGGAATAGTTTTTGTTTTCAAATGCCACATCTTTTCAATTTCTATCTCCAGATCCTTGTACTTTGACAATTTCTCAAACACTTTAGCAGCAACGTTCTTATCGGACGGCACACTCATATCAATGAGTAAGCAGGTGTTACTATTCTTGTCCTTGACGATAATGTCTGGACGGTTTGCCTGTATCGTTCGATCAGTATGGACTGGAAAGTCCCAGAGAATGGTGATATTTTTCCCTTCTGTGACTGGCTCTGGATGGTGCTCATACCAGTTACTTTTAGTTTCAATGGCAAAGTGATTGAGAATTTTCCAGTGGAGATATTGACCAACCCTGTCATGCCGGTTTTTGTACTCGTTGGGTGTCAAGACAGAGCAACCAGAGACAAGGTGGTCAATCGTTTCTAACTTTTCCTCGCAGAATCTACATCGCCCGTCTGCTCCATTATGTAACACATTGGCCTGGTAATTACGCGTAAAAAGACTCTGGTCCTGGGCTGCAAGGATAAACCCTTCCGTTTCCCCTTTCAATCCGGAGCTCCTCAGCCACTGATGGGTCGCTGTTTCGTCTACATCAGCGTTTTTGCTTCGGGCCGCAAACTGTCCGTGGAGGGGTTTTCCTTGCCACCTAGATTCCAATTGTTTTAAACCATTATTTTTCGCGGCATTCTTTATTTTACGGGCTATTTCCGTAGGTTGTAGATGATTATCGTATTCGTTATTTAGATTCAAGTCCAGCTGCCGGGAGAACTTAGCCGCTTCTTTTAAGACTGAATGTAATTTCTTAGAGTTTTCGTGCGCATTTACAAGCTGCAGCATCCAATCTTCAGTTTTATCAAGATATTCAGACAGACCTATTGTATTAGTTTTATATGACAATTCTAGTTGTATCATTATTATTATCATTATCATCTAGTTGTATTATTATTATTATTATTATTATTATTATTATTATTACTACTTTTGCTGTAGTCGTAACATCACTTTGGATGAACTGAAATGACTAGAGACTGAAGCATATCCAAAGCTGTTTCAAAATTCAACCGCGGGGAAGGAAGAAAATTTTCTGGGTCAGGACCGTTTAACAACGATTTTGTAAATTTTACGATATTACAAATATATATTAAGTTGCACTATAAAGAACGCTGATTAGAGATGATATGAATTCCAGGTATTAATTGTTGATACTGTGAAGAAAGAAATGTACTCAAGTGTGTTCTTGAAATAAATAACAGATTTTTGTAAGTAGTTTTTTTTTCATAAAAACTCGTAGTAAAAAATTACTGAAATGTTATTTGAAAATCTTTACTTAAAAAGGTAATACGACAGAAGCCAAGAGGTAAAAGTATATTTAAGTAAATTAAATATAATTTCAAAATAGACAGTTTCTCTTTAGTGTCCCTATCAGCAATACCTGACAACGATCCACAATTAAATGGGGTAATGTAGAAGAAGATTCCAATTTGCCTTTGGCCACAATTAGCTTAGAGTTTTTGTGTGTTTTTTTCTTTTGTCACTATAATAGAGAGTCATCTCTTAGTAACAATCAATTCTCTATGATATTTTGCTAGTATCCTTGGCTCTGAACAAGGGCTATGTAGGTATGTAGAAACTTGCCACAAAGTTAAATAGTGACAATGTTTTCAAAATGCTAAAAAATCACAACAACAAAATTTTGATTTACTACAAACACATTTACAAATCAAAATAATTTCCTTTAAGAAGAGTCCCATCTGCAGTGGGAGAGATAGATAGAATTAAAGGGTTGGTTTGACCTTATTTTCATAATGATACCCTCAGAAGTGATTTTTTAAAAACATAAAATATAAATTCTGGGAGAAAAAAAATTAATCAAAAATATAAACTTTAAACTGTAGAAGTATGTTTTTAAATGTCTCAAGACAGAGATTTACCTCTCACATAAGCAGAGGTAACAGGAGTAGTGGCACCAATTTTAAGGACAGTGTAGATATTTGGAGTTATAAATATCAATCAATGGCAAAAGATCTGGGAATATTGCGAGTAGAGTAGAGTCAAAAATGTTATATTTTTTCACCACGTTTTAAGTTCGAGAGAAAAGTATCGTGTCTGCAGAAGGTCATTCACATACATTTCATGGAACGTTGAAAATTTCTCTATCTAATCATTTGGGCTTACAACATTCTTAGGAAAGCCGTAAAAAACTTTTATCAGTATGACGTTTTGGTGAGAAAAACGGACATGAATCTGCAACGTAAGGTGATCGAGGAAAGAAAATCGAAAGGACGAATCGATAGTACTCGGTAGGACAATCTGCCGGACTACTTGCGTGATGAATTTGGCTCTTTGCTATACGTGGCTTTGATGAGATGGTCCAAACTTTTTCTGCAGACTTGCTTGGTTCTTTATATTATTTTATATTAAGGTAATCGTTCTGACTTCGAAGCCTTCTAAGCAATATATATAACAATGTGATTTTCTCGTTGCAGCTAATGACGTCCATTGTTGGAGACTGAAGCTCTGTTGTTGATGTGCTGGTTACCTCCAAGAAACGAGAGGCTGTATCGAATAAAATGACAAAATCAAAAGCAGCAGTGCCATTTTGACTATCGTTTTGACTATCACTGTAGTTTCAGAGGTTCCTGAGGGAGTGTAATGTTGAATAGGATTCTCATTCTCTGTTTGACTTTGTATTTTGAGCTGGCTTTCTTTTAGACTCAGAAACTATTTACTGTCATTCAGGGTTCAAAATCCATATTTTGCCCAAATTTAATCATTTTTTGCATTTAAAAATCAATTCACAATTAAAGTGTCACTGTAAAACAAATGAGAACCTCCATGTGTCCACAGTATCCCCAAGTAGGCTTACATCTGCTTCTAATGAAAATTCTGTGCTTCCCAACTGACGTCAGGCCAATAATACTATTTTCTAGCTTTTCCTGAGCAATTCTATCGCTATCTGTAAAAAGCTGGGAAGTATTACGTTATTGTGATAGCAATGGTTTCAAATGATTGAAACACAATCCACGATGTTCTGGTGACTTTCAAGCAAATCACATTCCCAGAGGAATTTACTTCATGTCGTTCTCCGTGAGCTAATATTGCATTGTTTCACGAACTGAGATTTTTCAGAATCAAGTTTTGATATATACAAAAGGTGTTTTCTACTTAAAAACATTGTTTCAATAAATGATTTCTGTCTAAGACATCTAATTCCTATCAAACATTTTGCAAAGAGGCGAAATATGAATGTGTATCGAACTGGCTTTAAGCTAGATTTTATGACGCATTTTCTTCTTTTATGCCTTCTAAAACAACATATGTTAGTCAACAATTACCATCATTTTCGTTAGCTATTGGTACTGAGATGAACCCACCTAGCTCGATAAAATCTTACCTGTTTATGTCGCATGAAATGTAATCGTGATAATAATCAGCAAATGGTTATCATTTTTTACTGCTTTGTTTCGAGCTAAATTTTTAGCCAACAAAGTGGACATGGCTAAATTAAGCGGGGAATTAAATCTCAAACTAATTTTTAGTCTACTAATTAACTGCTTCTCAATCTTCCAAAATTTTTATTTCATCCAATCCACAAATTTCCTTACAACATTTTATCCTGGAAATTAGATTAAAGTTTCTGCTACTTTCAGGGCTCCCAGCCTCCGAATTTTTAAATAAGTTGAGTCACAAATCAAAGGATATCTAGCAAACTTTTCTCTTTCTCGTGCTTTTATTTCAACTAGTTAATTAATCCAGAACTGAAGATTTCGTTTTTTCCTGCTTTTAACCCTGTCTTTTAATAGCTCTACGACCGACTGGTGTCTGTTCTTTCTTACTGGTAAACCAAGTATTGACCTCAAGGCTAGACCTTCTGGCAAACGTATTAAATGGTTAAGCTTGTCTATAGAAGAGATTTTGTATATCTTGTCCATCATGCTTTCAAAAGCACCGTAAAACGACTAAAACTTGTAAAACTCTTATTAAATTTAGCAGTGTATTATTGTCGTCTTGAACGAATAAGTTGCTTTAAGTACAACTAAAATATTCACCGGATTGTCTGTGATATTTACTTCCACGAATTTTAGAGTTTAACTTGCAAGGGATATGCCTTGATTACTTGCAGGTCAAAATATACTGAGAGAAAGTGATGTGTTTGTGTACTGCTGACACCAGGGGCAGATTTAGACTAGTACTAGTGAGGCTTGAGCACTGGTCATTACTCCGAACCCTAAAACTTTTGTATGAACCATTTTGCTGTACTGAAATTAATATTGGATTGATTTCTTACTATTGTTATTTCTTTCAAATAATTGGTAATGGCAGCAATCCACTGTTTGGCTGATGCAGTGGAATATAATATTTTTCAGAACTGAAACCTATACCATCAAGTTTAAGTCGAATTAAGCAGATAAAGATTCAGTGCAAGGGTTATCAGTGTTCTTCGGAAAACTACAAATTGGAAGTAGGCCATTTGTCTATTTATGAATACTTAACAGCAGCAGCTCCCTTTCTTTGGAAGGAGGGCAAAAGATAGGCGTTGTGTACGGTGAGCATAAATTTTTTGAAGTAATTGTACGTCGTAACATCCTTGGCTTATTGAAGCATTTAGCTAAGGCAAAAATATTCTCTGGAAGCAAAGTTAATCTGATCAGAAAACATAATTGTTGTGAAGCGGGAGGTGGTGGTGAAGGGAAGAGTTGGTTTCTTTTACGAATTTGATTCACAGGGAGCTCTTAAAATAATTTTGTTCCATAAATTGGTAATCAGTTTTGTTTTGAAACACGATATTGAAGTGCTTCGCCCTGATTTTCTATTTAAAACTTGTAGTTGGTTTCCAATACTGCTAAAAGTATAATTTTCAATTACTATAAACCAGAAAATTTTCATGAATGCCCCAAAATGAAAACATCATGGCATGTTATTTTCACGAGGTGAACATACTTTTTTTCATAGAATAAACAAACTGGTTTGTCATGAGACCCATCCCCACAAAGACAACGATCAGCTTTCGGTATTCAATGTAAACTCATCAGTATGACAAAACAAGCAAACATAGGTTTTTGTCTCTGTAGTTGATTGTTGCTATCAATTAACAACATCTTTTGTTTCTCGGCTCTCCTGGGCAATGAGAAAATAGATAATTTCATCGGACATCTCCCGCATTATATTCCATGACGTCAGTAGGATAGCTTTAAGTACCGGCAATTGCAAACAAAGTTTTCAAACCCCATTGTTCTAGTATCACCAGAAACTCAAACTGAAGACGAACGTCACACTTCTTTCTTTCCAACCTTTAAACCATATTTAAACGCATGTGGATTTTGTGACTGCTATCATTAGATGATTAAGGCCCAACCTACGCAATACGACAACGAAAATGGTGCAGAATAAAAATTCCAGGAAATAGACGGAACGTGTTCGAACTAGCTTTCATACAAAATAAGCTTTAAAAAATAAAAAATGTACCATCTCAGTTATCTCTAATGTTAATGCGCATAAAATGGAAAATTTATGTTATGAAATGTGCATTAATATTAGGGTGGTCTTTGGACCATCATGCTGGCAAATAAAATAAAAGAACATTGCAATCTTCAAATCACAACAACTTGGCGGGTTGTACACGCTTTAGTTGTTTTTTTTCAATTTTCCCAAAAAGTTGGTTATTTCATAACCTTTTTGATACCTTGAGCAGTTTCCAAGAAAGCTCAGTTTTAAGGCTCTGATTTTCCCCCTCGTTTGTGTCCTGAAGTAAGGAGTGCTCGCTCGCTTCGCTCTCTCGAACAATAAACTGATATATATATATATACGATTTGGTAGTGGTGAAAATTAAACAATTACAATGCATATTTTTTTATGCTAGTGCTAAATTAAATAAAATTGTGTTGTCTTTGAATGAAGGACTTAAAATGGGCTCACGTTATCTTTGATTTTTTTACAAATGCTAATCCTGTTCCTATTAATTTTGCTATTACCACTCATACTAAGAAGATGTTTCTTCCATTAACCATAGACAAAGATATCCTAGTTATTTCAGATTTTATTGGTTTGAAAATATAATGTGTAATAATCCTTTAATAATTGTTTAACTGAGGTGAAATAAACTTTTGTTCGAGATGATGTGATTCCCTGCCTTTTTGGATTCAACTTTGGAAAAGCGTTCCTCTAAACACAAAGGAATCAATTCGGCTATTGTCGATTTTGTCAATAAATTTAATGTTGATGACCAGACAAAAGGTTACCAAGGCGTGAAAGGGGGTAATGGCATTTAGAGCATAAGTACGTTAAGAAAATCACAAGGGCCTTCTTTTTCAATGTACATAAGAGGCATTCATATGACAAAGAGTTGTTCCATGATGGAAAAAAGAAAACCCTTTCCCAAAATAACGAAATTAATTGTTTTGCAGGTCTGAAGCAACGTTTGACGAAGGTAAAAAGCAACTTGAAATCAGAGTGGGCAGTTACAAAAATATAAATATTTGATGTCAATTGCATTACATAGACCACACGCATTTTAAACAATTAAAATTGGGGAAATAGGCACAGAGTTTCAAAATGGTCTTAAATTGACTTGTTAGCGAATCTCCCCACAAAAAGATGTGACCACAAGGACAAACTAATTACAAACAAAAAAATTAAAAGAAATAAAACAAAACAAACATAATCAAAAGGATCAGTCCTCACTCAATATTTGCAATTTTTGCCTCTTCGTCTCTTGTCTTGCGCTTGGGCGATGAAGTATTTTTTTTCTTCTGTCCATCCGATCGATGGATACTTATTGGGGAACGTCATAGTAAAAGTAGTGGATAGTCATATTTGTACTGCCTTTTCACTGTCATAGTAGTGAAAAGGCGATACAGAGTGGAAGAAGGAGAGGTCAATAGTCTAATGACGAATTATGATGAATGAAGAAATACAGTTTTAAAAGCGTACCTTGGTTCGGGGAATTTCAAAATGGATTTTATTTGAAGTATTGCTATCTTATTTCACAACTTAATAAAATGTAAAATTGATAGAATGCTCCTTTTAACAAGTGTTATTTTAGGACAATAAATATCAAAGGCTTTCAGTTGTTCGGCTTTTTCGATGCAATTGACCCCTCCCCTGCTTCGGTCACACACACACACACACACACATTTTTTAATGCTTGTCAACGCTCATTATGTATCCTCCTCCTCAGGTGCCATGTCCTTCCAGAACGTCGACGGTCATGCTTCTCCACAGAGACCTGTCTTTTGCTATCCCCAGCATCTCTATTTCACTTTATCATTGCCTTCTAGCACGGATTCTGACTTAGAGACGTTCAGTCATAATCCTACAGATGGTAGCTTCACACCATTAGCTTTTCAGCTAAATGCAACTGCCAGTTATCTGAATCTGTGGTTCCTCTCGTACTGAGAAAAATTACTATTGGAATAACACTTCACCAGTAGGGTAAAACTAACCTGTCTCATGGCGGTCTAAACACAGCTCACGTTCCCTACTAGTAGGTGAACAATCCAACGCTTGGCGAGTTCTGCTTCACAATGATAGGAAGAGCCAACATCGAAGGATCAAAAAGCAACGTCTAAGGGGAAGAAAATGGCTTGATGGAATAAATGTACAAAGCAATTAGAGTAAAGATCTTTTCTTCTGAATTATGGGTTTTACCACAAAAGGTCACAGTATTTCTACGCTAAAATTAAAATGCTCTTCTTTTCTGACAAAACAAATAAAACTGATTACCAATTCATTGCCATTAACTCTGAAGAAATCTTATCATGTTCACGATAAAATTTTAATTGAAGACAGGTAACAAAGAAATTATAACCCGTTTCATTTTTAGGGTGAATTATATCTTTTTTCAATTTTGAATTTTATCTCATCTAAACCCTGATTTTCTTATGAATCAGATTTATATAAAAAAGCGTGTAGTTTTGTTACAGGACGACCAAATTAAACAACATCTTGGAAACTCGCAGGGTTTGATAAGAATGAAAATATTCATACATCAAAGACTGGGATTGCAGGTGTACTTACCACTCTATATACTACTTAATCATTGTAGAACTTTTCAAAAGAGATTTAGATAACAGTTTAGACAAAAATATATTGGTAAGAGATTAACTAGCATTGAAAAGCCTGCAGTTTTTATTAGATCCCAATTCAATGCTGTCATTATTTGAGAGCATAAAAGGAAGAGTAATAAATTCTGATCAGGTAATGCAACTGTAACTTTTTATATCAGCTTAAATTCGCCATTGCTTGTATTAAGAATTCCGATTGTAATGGCTATTGACTACTTTGAAGGCTATCTGGGTGAGTATGTTGGATTAAGCTAAGAGACTGCTTTTAAAGTTGGTTTTACGTTGTCTGTGATCATGTGATTGTATGACGTTTAACGAAATGACTATTTCATTATTAGTCGTGTCAGTCACCGATTTGCTTAGCTCAGTCAAGATGGGTTATTATGAAGTACATAATTGTCAATAATGTTAATAATTTTCTGGGTTTTTTTATAAAAACAAACCAAAGAGCCAGGTTATTTGTAATGATGGCCTTAATTTCATTGCATGTGCATTCAAAACACTCTTCATTGGTCAGTCTTTTATACGCGACCATGGCCCTTACAGCTGCACACACCAGCATGTCTGATTTTATCATATTCAGGGCTCCAATGTTCAATGTTCATAGTTTTTGAAAAGGATTATTTCCGGTATTTACAAGTAAATATATTTTTAATAATGCCCTTGTCCAAAGGTCATGCTCTTCTCAAACAGACAGACAAAGCTTCAAGATAATTGATACATTTATTACCACTTCTGTTACACAAGCATGTCTTGTACTTTGAGCATGGGAAGCTTTTCTCATATGATGCTGCGATGTCTGGTAGAGAGCACTTCTAAGCAGAAGCTTGTACCAATCTAGTTAGCATATATATTTTTGCTCACAGATAATAGGGCTTTAAAGTGGTGTTTCAATTAGGAGACCCTGTTCTTACTTCCTTGCACTTAAACTCCTCAATAATGAAGCTCTTTTAAGGTATTCCTTCTTTACACGTTAGTTTTTTGCCATTTCAGATAACTTTTCCTTGCCTAAACGTGTTCAGGAGACGGCATGGAGGGTCAATCCTCGAATCAGAACTTGGTATGCGTCACTAGAAAACCTAATCCAAAAGTCACTGAGCAGTTGCCCTTGACAGAATAATAATTTTGTCTCCTAGCTTCCTTCAGATTCTACGAATTATCATTTTGTTTAATTATGGTAGTGATTACTGACGCATATAGATAGATATATATATAAACGCTATCTCACCTGATTCGAAACTTCTGTATCAGTCCCTGTAATCTCGCACAACTATTGGGCACACTCATTGAGCCTCTTTGAACACTCTTCATTTCTCGAATTCCAGATTAATGTAAAAGCACTTATCTATGACAGGCAAAGTCCACTTCACAGCTTGATGCTGTCAGGGTTGTGAAGATATTTCTCTCGAACCTGTTCTGGTCTCCACTGTTACCCCCTGACGTCTCTGCTGCCCGCTTCATGTATTGGGCTACACACGCATTGTGGTCAATGCAACATTTAGCTAATATCACTTTGAAGAAATGAATCGCTATTAAAATATTCTGCAGTTGTGAAATCTAGAAATCCTTCATTCAGCCACTGTTCATGGAGATACTTCACCGCTACGGAGAGTCAATCTTTATTGCTAACATCATTGGTTTCGTCACGATGTCTGCATTTTTATCTCCCCACTTACTCTTTTCTGGCCATCCCTGATATAATTTCACCTGATTTTTTTTCAATGTTTCGGTGAGAATAGTCAACATTTTCAGGCTCATTGAATGTCTTTGCTGCTATGCTCTCAATTCTTGGCAAACACATTTAACAGTTATAAAGAGTTAACCAGGATGCTGGATTGATTATATTTTCTGTGTTTCCATATGCAACATTTTATGTGTATATGAAAATTCACTTTTTATGTTCATAATATAACACTCATTCTCCTTCACTGTTCTGACATGGTTGACATCAACTATTCGTTGAGGTTCTGGAGCTGTGACGTTCTGCAATTTGAATCCTCCCCAAGCTTTCACAGCAGTTGTATGGTCTGCAAGGTTTTCATGAGCCTCAGAGCATACAAACCTCTTTTCCAGTTCTTGAAGCCTTCTTGCATAAATGATGTCTCAGCTTCCCCAAAATGTGGTTTTGGGAAGTAACAACCAACAAAAGAATATTCTGTATCCTTGGTTGCAGAACATTCCAGCAAAGGATATCGTTGTTGCCAATCTTTGTTAAATGACCTTGTCTGACTACCATATGCAAAGGCTGCATATTTCTATAAATCTGGGTAAGTTGTACCAATATCTGGAAGTTGACTGATGAATTTAGAGAAGGAGGTCGCTTAAGGGTATTGTTCTCTTTTAACTGGGGCATCGCACAAGAAGTAGGTCCATCCAGCTTGTAGCGAAAACCAGGACAAAATCAATGGTACATTGACTAAAAAAATATACAGAGTTAAACAAGGATTTGCTGAAAACCACAAGCGTTTAAATAAAACAGAATCCATATTTTTATACAACAGAATGTTTATTATTTGTATACAATAGAGTGTTGATTACGTCTGACACGAACATTATTAGAGAGCGTGGCATTCTTATCGAAACTGGACAATAAATGTGCAAGAGTTTCGTGCTGAAAAAAATGCCTAATGACTAGGATTCTTTTTTAATACAGACCCTTAGTAATTAACTGAAAATAACTCTAACACATCAGTGATTAGGAATACATGTACGTAAACAAAATTTAATGAAGTGTTTAAAACGCTGAAAAGTCAGGATTTCACTATTTACTAATCTTGGCATTTGATAGTCGTAGTATAGTCGAGTGGTTTTGTTACTCCAAATGAACTCAAAACCACAGTCTTACATTTCCAGTACATCTCCTGTATCACTTTTGCAAGCAGATCATTCACTCCTTTACTTCGAAGACAGTACCACAGCTTTTTGCTTGGCTCTTTGCCGTACACCTCTTCCATATTGATGAAGATGTAGTCCAGGTCTTTCTGTCCTTCTCTGAACTTTTCAGTCATTAACCTAAGAACAAAGATGGGATCAATTGTGCTTCTAGTTGGAATCGAGCAGAATTGCTGTTTTCTGATCTCTACATCTTGCCTGATCCTGCAATTGATCGCTCGCTCCCAGAGTTTCATCGTATGGATCATGAGCTTAATGCCTCTACGGTTGGGGCAATTCTGAATGTCGCTTTTTTTTTTAAATCGGAGCAAGGATGCTCTTTTTCCTCTCGTCTGGCATTTTNATTTTCTGTGTTTCCATATGCAACATTTTATGTGTATATGAAAATTCACTTTTATGTTCATAATATAACACTCATTCTCCTTCACTGTTCTGACATGGTTGACATCAACTATTCGTTGAGGTTCTGGAGCTGTGACGTTCTGCAATTTGAATCCTCCCCAAGCTTTCACAGCAGTTGTATGGTCTGCAAGGTTTTCATGAGCCTCAGAGCATACAAACCTCTTTTCCAGTTCTTGAAGCCTTCTTGCATAAATGATGTCTCAGCTTCCCCAAAATGTGGATTTGGGAAGTAACAACCAACAAAAGAATATTCTGTATCCTTGGTTGCAGAACATTCCAGCAAAGGATATCGTTGTTGCCAATCTTTGTTAAATGACCTTGTCTGACTACCATATGCAAAGGCTGCATATTTCTATAAATCTGGGTAAGTTCTACCAATATCTGGAAGTTGACTGATGAATTTAGAGAAGGAGGTCGCTTAAGGGTATTGTTCTCTTTTAACTGGGGCATCGCACAAGAAGTAGGTCCATCCAGCTTGTAGCGAAAACCAGGACAAAATCAATGGTACATTGACTAAAAAAATATACAGAGTTAAACAAGGATTTGCTGAAAACCACAAGCGTTTAAATAAAACAGAATCCATATTTTTATACAACAGAATGTTTATTATTTGTATACAATAGAGTGTTGATTACGTCTGACACGAACATTATTAGAGAGCGTGGCATTCTTATCGAAACTGGACAATAAATGTGCAAGAGTTTCGTGCTGAAAAAAATGCCTAATGACTAGGATTCTTTTTTAATACAGACCCTTAGTAATTAACTGAAAATAACTCTAACACATCAGTGATTAGGAATACATGTACGTAAACAAAATTTAATGAAGTGTTTAAAACGCTGAAAAGTCAGGATTTCACTATTTACTAATCTTGGCATTTGATAGTCGTAGTATAGTCGAGTGGTTTTGTTACTCCAAATGAACTCAAAACCACAGTCTTACATTTCCAGTAAATCTCCTGTATCACTTTTGCAAGCAGATCATTCACTCCTTTACTTCGAAGACAGTACCACAGCTTTTTGCTTGGCTCTTTGCCGTACACCTCTTCCATATTGATGAAGATGTAGTCCAGGTCTTTCTGTCCTTCTCTGAACTTTTCAGTCATTAACCTAAGAACAAAGATGGGATCAATTGTGCTTCTAGTTGGAATCGAGCAGAATTGCTGTTTTCTGATCTCTACATCTTGCCTGATCCTGCAATTGATCGCTCGCTCCCAGAGTTTCATCGTATGGATCATGAGCTTAATGCCTCTACGGTTGGGGCAATTCTGAATGTCGCTTTTTTTTTTAAATCGGAGCAAGGATGCTCTTTTTCCTCTCGTCTGGCATTTTACCTGCCTCAAGGGTTTCAGTGAAAAGTGAAGTGACACATCTTAGTTATTTTTCATTTAGTGCTGGCCACATTTCAACTGGAATCTTATCTGGTCTGACTGGTTCCTCATTTTTCATCCTATCAAGTGCATACGTAACTTCCTCTCTGCTAATTTTTAAAATATACTGTTTTCAGCGTTATACTGCTTGTTTTCTCTTTTTCGTGGGATTTTCCTTGCTCATCAGCTTTTCAAAGTACTTTTTTCACCTCTTCAAAATATCCTAGTTCTTCCTTAGAACACTTTTAACTTAGCCCTTTATCATATTAAACCGGTGGATGCTTTATCTGCTTTGCTACCCTATAGTTTTTTTGGCCATCCAGAGTACAGAGGATGTTGTGCATCTCATTATGCGCTATTTGTTTGGGCCTCCAAACTGCAACTTTTTCTTCTCGCTTTGCTACTAATTAATCTGCTTTTCTTCTTTCTCTCCTGTGAATGTGCAAAGCTTTGTAGCATTTCCTTTTCTTTCTAATTGCTTCTTGAACTTTTTCAAACTTTTTCTTGTAATTTACACCTTTTTTTAGACGATTTCCTTCTTTCTCTATTTATTGTCACAATCATCTTCAGAGTGCAAACCACAAGTCAATGCTGAGTTGTTACACATTCTCAAGGTACAGATTTGTAATCCATTACTTTGGTTGAATGGTGGCCACTATAGAGAATATAGTCAATCTGCGTAGCAAAATTTCCACTAGAATATGTTGCCTTATGATGATCTTCCTTAGTGAAAAATGTGTTTGTGATTGCAAAATCAATTCTAGTTGCCAGATCTATAACGGTATTAGCCGCACTGTTACTTCTTCCAAATTCATGCCTTCCTCGTCTCCTGCATTTCCTTTAGCCACACACCCATTCAGGTTATCGCCTACAAATAGCCAGTTTTTTACTAGCGGCTTGGTAATCGTTTCGTCCAACTTCTTCCATAACTTCTTTTCCCGAGCCTTCACACCCTATCAGCTGGGCTTATTCACGGACCACACCGAAGTGTTCTTTATTTATTACTAGTCACATGGATATCACCCTGTCTGATATCATCTCCACGTTAAGTACTCCTGATAACAGTCTTTCCTCTAAGATGATCCCTACTCCATTTCCTGCTGTGTTACTGCCATGATAAAATAATTTGTAGCCTCCAATTCTTCTATCCATTTAGTTTCTTGCACACAGGGAATTTTTGTCTTCCTCCTTTCCATAATAACCACAGCTTCTCGGGTTCTTCCTGTCAGACCAAGGTTCAGAAATGTACAGTTAACTGTGTTAACTGTACATTTAGTTCGGTGCAGTAAATATTTGCCATTACCAACCCTGCATATCATTAATTGCAATCCGATAAATCTGATATCGCACAAAATTAAAAAATTTATGTGCCCTGAATTAGTTTTAAACTAGTGCCTAAAGCTATCACGCATTGAGCTATAGACACTTGTTCTCAACCAAATTATTTTTTTAACCTTATCTTTCAATTAAAGATTATATTATTTCCACAAAAATTATTATCCTTTCTTAGTTGAGTTGGATTGAGCCAGCTGAAATACAAGTGCTTTTTTAGCGTGATGATCTCGAAAACAGTATGAAAAAATTATGCAGTACTATAAGATATACGACCATAATGGCCGATACTTCTTTGCAAGAAGGAAAGAAAATGTGGATCATGCAAATTTCCAGAAATTTGTTTTTGTTTGGACAGCAACTGAAACTAGCAAGGGCATGATTATGATTTCTATGGTTATGTTCGATAACAAAAAAATTGATGGTGCAGACAGGCCTTAAGTATAAGCTGGAAAACTTGTAATCAGTAATTGAATGACATAGTTAAAACACGCGAATGAGGGTGTACTTTTTAAACACAATCATAAAATAATGTATTTTGTTAACTAAGTATGCTCTTAATCGTAAAAGTTTTGATCTGCTGCTAAAGCTTTTGCATGACTAGATAATTTTTTGGGAATTTCCTTTTACTGAAAAATCTGAAATAATAAAGTCATATATCCATGGTGAATGAACCCTTTGTACTACCCATCATAAATCTTTAATCAAATGTAGCTTTAATTATAAATGGTTGTTTTGGGGAAGTAAAGTTTTAGGAACTTAGTTGGAAAATTTATGTCTTGAGCTCTGGAAAATACTCACTCACATTCTCCCCTGGTCCTCTCAGTCTTCATTGACATTAGAAAAATAAAAGTTTTAAAAATATCTCATACCACTAATTGTCCTTGACATTCTGACTACTTAATACTGATAGTCTTTGACGATGAAATGAAACAATCAAGCAAATCAACCCCCACCTAATCTTTTACTGTATTACACAAAAACAAAACAGTGGTTCAAAATCAATGCATTTCTTCTGCTGCTGTTTGTAACGTTCGATAGTGTTTTTGCATTTCGTTCTGACAGTGCTCTTATTAGACCTTGAAAATCGACATTTTTATCTTTTATAGCACCGTCAAGCAAATTATGACAGGTGTCTTGGGCATTAGCTAGATTTAGAATTGGCCTTGCTGTGCAGCCTTCTTAATTTTTCTTAATATTGACTAACAGTGAAACCATATATTTCACAATTTGTTTTGAATTATGATCTCAGCGCCAATCAATGAAATTTCTATTTTTCGAGCAGATTTTTATAATTGCGGGTATTTAATACTATGGATTTTTTAGTTTTTGGTCATCTTGGAACATTGTTTTCTTAAAGACGGTTTCTTTTCAAACAAAATTCGTTTATTGCGGTTTACACCTAACAGTTAAAAAATCTTCAGCGAAAAATTTGCCAAAGGCATATTTTCTATTTTCTTACTCTGTAATAAATATGCTTTCCAGCTCGTAAAGTTGAATTACTATAGTGATTTCCCTATGGATTTAACCAGGCATGATGTGAGCTAATCCTGCCTTTCCACATGAAGCTCACCGATGAGTTTTCATGAGCTTTATTTGTGAAAATGATCTTTCACTACCAGCATCCGTAGCAGGGTTGACAAGAATGATTTGAAATGCCTTCATTGCTTGAGGCATCAATTTTTACACCAGAGATCTTGAGTAGCAAGGTTTCTGAAATCCATCCTTAGATTTTCTTCATAAAAATTGCTAAGATAAGCGGAAATCGTATTATAGAGCGCCACTTCAGTCTCTAGTTTTCCTCTGGAAGCCTTTAACAGCATTTGCTCCGGTGTAAGTGGTACTGAAAATAATCTTGATCAAATCTTTTTGTTTTTGTTCCTGTTGCAAAATAGAGCTTTAAAATAAGTCGGCTTGTAGAACTTTCTTGGAGAATGAGTAAAGTAACAGGGGTACTTAAAATTCATGGTCATTACGAGGGAATATCCTTGCCACCATTGGTTGTCTTTAAAAAGCTAACCAAGGCCCCCAAGAGTTAATCTTCCTAAAGGAATGGCAATCGAAGGCACAAAGGGAGCCACAATGAAGAGAAGTATTCAAAACCTCTACGGTCCAAACATGTGGAAAAACCGACAGTAAATTTTTTTCAACGGCTCAAACCTCTTCTGATCATGGGTTTGGCCAAATGTCATTTGGGAGATGTGCCTGAGTTTTTCACGAGATACAACAAAGAATAATAAGAATCAACCATTGGGGTATAACTTCATTGCTCTAATTTCTTGACACGCATGTCGACAAGCCATTCAAGCATATTCTAAAAGAGAAATGGGCAGAGTGGATTGCAAGCGGTACTGCAGAATTCATCAAGCAGGGCAAACGTCGCCGCCCATCTTACGAAACGATTTGTCAGTGAGTATTTGAAAACTGGAAGCCAGTAGCAAAATCAGCATTCATCACCAGTGGATTTCAGCAATGTTAATACATTGAATGGAATGGTGATTACCAGAAGCTTCACTCACGATTGCGTGATACCATTTTAAATCGAGCTGTCCCTGTAGAAGCAATCTTAGAGGTAAACAAAATGTTGCCTAAGATTGAGGAGGCGAGCAAGGATGTGTCAAATGGAATTTACAAAGATAAAGATCATAATATAGATGATGGGAAGGAGATAGAAGGCTCTGTGTCTAATGACAACAAACGATTTGTGTCTGATGAAAATGACTAGGACATTATTATAGACTTATTGATAGCTTTGTTATATCTTTTTATTTAGGGCTTCTTAAATTTTTACGAGCCCCAAAACAGTATTTTAATTGCTTACTCTAGAGAATCCATATAAATAGGGCTAAAGAATAAGGTGATTCAAAGTGACAGCAAAAAAAAATAGGCGTCAGGCGCCTATAAGCAACCCTCTTTACTAGACTTAAAAATGNTCCTTGCCCCCATTGGTTAACTTTAAAAAGCTAACCAAGGCCCCCAGGAGTTAATCTTCCTATAGTAATTGCAATCGGAGGCACAAAGGGAGCCACAATGAAGAGAAGTATTCAAAACCTCTACGGTCCAAACATGTGGAAAAACCGACAATAATTGGGAGTCATTTGGGAGATGTGCCTGAGTTTTTCACGAGATACAACAAAGAATAATAAGAATCAACCATTGGGGTATAACTTCATTGCTCTAATTTCTTGACACGCATGTCGACAAGCCATTCAAGCATATTCTAAAAGAGAAATGGGCAGAGTGGATTGCAAGCGGTACTGCAGAATTCATCAAGCAGGGTAAACGTCGCCGCCCATCTTACGAAACGATTTGTCAGTGAGTATTTGAAAACTGGAAGCCAGTAGCAAAATCAGCATTCATCACCAGTGGATTTCAGCAATGTTAATACATTGAATGGAATGGTGATTACCAGAAGCTTCACTCACGATTGCGTGATACCATTTTAAATCGAGCTGTCCCTGTAGAAGCAATCTTAGAGGTAAACAAAATGTTGCCTAAGATTGAGGAGGCGAGCAAGGATGTGTCAAATGGAATTTACAAAGATAAAGATCATAATATAGATGATGGGAAGGAGATAGAAGGCTCTGTGTCTAATGACAACAAACGATTTGTGTCTGATGAAAATGACTAGGACATTATTATAGACTTATTGATAGCTTTGTTATATCTTTTATTTAGGGCTTCTTAAATTTTTACGAGCCCCAAAACAGTATTTTAATTGCTTACTCTAGAGAATCCATATAAATAGGGCTAAAGAATAAGGTGATTCAAAGTGACAGCAAAAAAAAATAGGCGTCAGGCGCCTATAAGCAACCCTCTTTACTAGACTTAAAAATGCAGAAAATTTAAACATACAGATATAGGGGCCGGCGCCTTAATGCGAGATTTTAGGGTATTTCTTATACGTTATCGTTATTCCAATTGTAGTTGTTTATTCATAGTTTCTAAAACGCCTAATCCTTGTATGGAGCTACAATAAAGTTTGGTGCCATTGGGTTGTCAGTGAGTAAAGCATTATCATTTCAAGTCATACCGAAGTTTTGCGGGTAGAAATTCTTCTGCTACGTTTGACCTTTTGAGTTAGATGGATTTGAAACAAACCGGAAACTGTACTTTGTAAAATTTCGATTTTCTCTCCAAACTTAAAGCAGAACAAAAAATTACCTTTCGTTTTCAGATTCAATTTTTCTCTAATAAAAGCCAACCAAAAGTACATATATTGTCCTATTCCATGATGGCTTGCCACAGAAGTATCAATTTTTCGGTTTCCTAAATTTTGAGAATTTTGATGGAGATATACTGTTGACCTTGCACAAAAAATCCATGTAAGTGCGAAATAATTTGTAAAAGGAGATATATTTATTTAGCAGAGACGAAATATCAAATTGACACAACAAAATCCTGTTTTCCCCCAATACACTGGTAATGAAGATAGGCATTTATGGTATAGGACTTTGTTGTGACTATGCTTTCCCTGAAAAATTAATTATTTTGACTCATTGAAAAAAGTAAATACCGCCCAGATATGTTTTCTTCAGCATTTCGGATAGATATCTGTCCGAAGTGATAGATATCTTAAACAATAACATAAATTTCGGTGAATCAGAAGAAGAAAAACTAACAAAAACAGCTTTAATGAAAATAATTGGTACATATTTTGCCACAAATCAGTGTTTACAATTTTTTTTGACAAGCAATATTATCATATAACTGCATGCAGTAGAGTCACTATCTACTTTCACTATTTGGCTTATTAAAATTCTACAAATACGCTCTTGAAACAAAATTCAAGACATTTAATTTTTCTCCTAAAATTATTGCAAAAGTTAAAATTTACTTTATTGCATTTTCAGTTCATAAAATATTATGCCCCATTTATAGCAAGCACAATAAAAATTTCAAGTTTATCCCTTTATTTCTCAAATTCAAATTAACTGTTAATCATTAACAGTAGTGTTCCGGCTTTAAAAATGTTTGTTTTAATATATTATGGCATTGAGGAATTTTAAGGGTTGTTTGATTTTGCCTCATACCAGAATTTACTTTTATTTTTGCCCAGCTCTTCTAATATGGCATTGTAGTTTGCCAAATAGGCTTCAATGGGTTGATTGTTGTACATCATGGGGGGAAAATACACATTTCTTCCTCTACTAGTCAAATTTGAAGGTCTTATCTTTTCCTCAGTAGAAACGTTCGAAGTACTAGTTTCCCACTTGCCCATACCTTTTTTTTCAGGTAAATTAAAGCTTAGATTGTTATACGTATCATAACTTCTTGCGCCTACGTGTTCATCCGTGAACCTATTGTTAACTTCAGAAAGTTTTGTATAGCTGTTTTGGAGTCTCATAATATGCTCACAGAGGGCATCATTGCGACCCACAGCTGTCCTTTCTGTTTTCTTAACATTATCTAAACAAATATTTTGTTCAGAAATCAATTTATCTTTATGTTGACATTTTCCTATATACTCATCTCTCTCTTTCTTCAGCTGCAAAACCATTTTTTTCAATTCGCTAATATACCTTGCCTCTGACTCTTGTTTTATTTTCTCTCTTTCTATGCGTAGTATTTCTTGTTTAAAATTTTTCATGCTACAATCTTTGCAATGGGAATTTTTTAGCCCATCAGATGTAACTTTGAGTTCTTTTTGCATTCTTAGATTACTAATATTCTTCTGTAGCTCATGCTGGTTCTTCCTTTGATTCTTCTGTTCATTTTCGATTTCATTTAGCTTGGCTGCAAAAGTCTTCATTACTTTATCTGATGCCTCGTATTGGGATGTATTTTGGTCTTTAGATTTGGCAGGGGCACCATACAAATTTGTTACAGCATTTAAAAATTCACCAGAATCACCTTCTTTAGAAGCATATACGGGCCAAGAAGATTCAGTTGCAGTAAGCTCATTTTCAATTAATGGTTGTTTTTTATCCTCTCTGGTTATCACACTTGCCTTTATTTCTTTCATAACTTGAAGATTACTTTCAATTCTATTCTCAAGTGTGTGGACATCACTTTTATCCAACTTTTTCAGATCGAGTAATTTCTGTATCGTGTTTAGTATTTCTTTTTCTCTTTCTCTGTATTCCTTTATCTCAACAGCCTTCTCTTTACATTGCTCAAAGTATCTTTCCCTCTCAATTTTAAGTTTAGCAATTTTTACTTCCAGTTCACTTATCTCACGGCACTCATTTGCTAGTAATAATTTTTGGCATTCACTGCCTTTGCAATTGCACGATTCTTTTGATTCTTTAAGCTGCAATAGCTCCCTTTTAAGTGTCTCATTCTCCGTATATATCAACGACAGCTTTTTAGACAGGTTTAAAACAGACAAGCTCTGTTGACCAATAACATCTTCAGTACAATTTGTATGGTTGTCACTTTGTACTTGCAATTTTTCTATCACTCCATCTTTTAAGCAACACTTGTGCTTCCATTCCTCTAATTCTCGTTCTTGCTCTTCATCTTTCATTCGAATTAGCTCTCTTTGAAGCAGCTCACGTTCCATTTGGGACTCAGAAGCCATGAGACTAATTGTTTCTTCTGGTTTGTTATTATTTGCTTTTGTTTGGTCTAGTTCACTCTTTAAGTGCTCATTTGAAACCTCTAAACAATCATTTTTTGACTTTAAATCATTAATTTGAGCTATATAACTCTCGATCATCTCTTCGTGACCTAATCGTAGACTTTTTGCCATTTTCTTGTGATTTTGTAAAAGTTGTTGCTTTTGCTGGCACATATTTTCTAGGTTGCTGACCTTTTCCCTCAGCGCTTCTATTTCTTTCTTGTCGCACTCGATTTCTTTGTCAAATATTTTCTTCTCTTGGTTGTATTTTTTCCAGTTCTTATAATCATTTTCGTCGCTTATACTTGGCTTATTTATCATCTCGCTCTGTGAGGGTTGATCTATGCGACTGAAGCTTATTTGTCTCTTATCAAACACATCTTGGTAACGCTTAAGTTTTTCAACGAGAGTCTTCTTCTCTTCCCTCGCGTTTTTAACTTCTGTCTTTAAATCTTTAATGACTCTTTCCTTTTCCTGATCAGTATGTTCTAGTGTAATCGTTTTTTGTTTTAAATCTACGGTATAACGTTCAAGGTTCTTTACTGTATTTTGAAGTGACTCGCATTTGGCTGCCATTATATTACCGTCATTTTCACGCGCCTTTTCTTTTTCAATTTGGTTTCCGTTCACAAAATGTTCCACGTTCTGTGCTTCCTCAGGTAGATATTTTCTCATCTCCTTGACTAACCGTTCTTTGCTGCTATTTTTGTTCAGTGACCCACCATCCCTATCAGTTCTTGTGGTCAGTATTTGATGGTTCTTATTTTGATCTTCCTTTGTAACAAACTGTATCTTGAGTTTTTGACATGCATCACTCAATTTCTTGTTATCTTGCCGAAGGAGAGTTAACTGTTCCTTGTACTCTCTGACTTCTGTTTTTGCTTTTATTTCCATATCTTTAATCTCATTTTCTAGTTTTTCTATAAGGTTAGTTTTCTGGTGGCAGTATTGCTCCAACTTCACAACCCTTGCTGACAAGTTGGTTTCGCTTGACTCGGCACAATTACTCTTGCATCTCTCTAAGTTATATTCATTTTTCCGATCATTTGCTTCGCATGGTTTTGGTTCTTCCATTACAGCGATGTTTTCTAAGAGCTGAATATTCTTTTCTTTCAGGGACTGGATTTTTGAATGAAGCATTTCAATTTTCTTTTTGTATTTTTCATATACTTTTATCTCTTTCTGTTTTGTTGCGTTCATCTCTGTTTTAAACGATTCGATAAGATCGTCTTTTGCAAAACAGTCCTTTTCTAGCTTTTCAGTCCTTATCTTAAACTCGTCTGTTGCAACCTTTAAAGTTTGTATTTCTTTTTTGAGAGCTATTGTCTCAGATAACTTGTCAAAAGACTTCGAACCATTTATGCTAACATTGTCTTGCATACCTTGGAAGTCTTTTTGTTGCTGTGTGTGAGAGATATCCATCAAATTTGCATTAGAATCAGCAAGTTGTATGTTTTTGTTATGTAGCTCCGAAAGTTGTTTTTCATACTTTAATTTTTCGTTTTCAAGTTTCTGCTTTAATTCACTTTCTCGCTCTTCATACATTTTAACAAGCCGTTCTTTGTCTAGATCTTTATTTTTAAATATGCTAAGCTTTTTCAGAAGAACAGATTCTTTTTCTTTTAATGCATCAACTTTATTTCGCAGCATTTGGTTTTCGATGTAATCTTCGGATGTTTTTCTAGTACACTCATTTCCAGTAATTTTGTGATCGGAATAAGTTTTAATTTGTAACTCAGTAATTTTATTTTTAAGCTGTTCTTTGCCAGATATTAAATTTTCAATTTTCGTACCAAGATCTAAAATTTCCTTTTTATGTTTATTGATAAGTTCAAACTTTTCTTCTTTCATTTTTGCCAGCTGCTCTTCCAAGGTTCTTGCAACATTTTCTTTGCTATCCCTGGTCCTTTGCAGTTCGCTTTCAATAACAGTTTTTTCTTCTGTCAGTCGTTTAATTATCAGCTCAAACTCAGATTCTTGCTTCTGGTGGTATTCAATAGAGTCCAATTTGTTATTTATCCTATCTGTTACCTCACTTCCTTTCATATGATCATTTATCACTTTTGGCTTTTCGTTACATTGTCTTTGCAGTACTTGTATTTCCTCAACAAGTGCAGCTTCCTTATCCTTTAAAGTATCAATCTCACTAAGTAAGGAAGAATTTCTCAATGTAATCTCGCAAAGTTGTTTATTTATCTCTTCAGAAGAGCTATCATTATCTTTATCTCTTAACTCAGTCAATATTTCTTGCAGCCTCTTGTTTTCACTGGTCAATGCTGCATTAGTGATTTCAACTTTAGACAGCTTTTCCAATTGTTGTGACAAGGAGTTACGCTCTTTCGTTAGTACATCTAAAATGTCTTCCGAGCATTTCCCTTCTACATTATGGAGACTCTGTTGCAATTCTTTTTCTTTTTTCATACTCACTAATTCCTCTTGGGATTTTTGAAGCTCCTTCTCTAACTCTTGTATTTGTTTTGTTAATTCGTTATTGTTCTTTGATAGCTCTTGACTGTAAGTGGCCACAGATTTTTCTGCATCAGCACTTTTTTTGCAAAATTCCTTTTGCTTCTTTGAGCTACTTTTGAGAGCTTCGATAAACTTGTCCTTTTCTTGCAGCTTTTTTATGTGAGATGTTTTAAGTTGCTCAATTTCTTTTCTCAACTTTTCAACAACCTTTTTTAAGCCATTGCTTGTTTTGTCTTTATCATTTTCTTCCAATTGCTTCCGGAGACTTTGCAGTTCTTTCAGACTTGTCTCCTTTGCATTCTTTTCTGTTGCAAGTATTTCTCCAAGATCTTTGAGTTTCTTGGCATTCTCCGCCATGCCCTTTTGGTACGTAGCAATTCTTTCAGTTTGATCTTTGATAACGTTTTGCAAATGTTCTTTTGATTCTCTCTTGACTTCCTTGTCTTCGTCCTCTTCTTCTTCTTTACATTTAACTGCACTTGAAATCTTTTCTTGTTGCTCAGTCAACTCCTTCTCTCTGGCGTCAAGAGTTCTTTTGGTAAAATGAAGATCTGACTTTAAGTCCTTAATCATACTTTCTAAATCTTTTATTTTCTCTTCATATTCTCCCACTTTAATGGTTTCTTCAGCTTCTGAATCAGCAGCATCTGTCTGTGTCATTGTGGAAGAGAAACTGTACTCTGNCCTCCTTTAGCTTGTTCAATGGAGACATTCAACATTTTTGCGATGTTGATCCATGGATTCTAATGGTAAGCCCGTTTTGGTATCGCAAACAGCATCTTCTTTGTTATCTTGTACATTGAGATTATTAGAATATCAAACACAGGATTCGAACAGCAGGCTGGGGCTGGATTTTGTAAAATTGTGACTACAACTTTCTTAATAAAGACTTTGTGACCTGCAAAAGCAGAAAATAACAGTGAATATAACTTATTGTATTTAGATGGCTTTATTTCGAGATTTCTTCCAAATGTTTACTTGAACAATGAAATGCAGCAGTTGCCCTCTTCACCCTTGATTTTTTGTCAGGTTTCTAAATTTTTATGATCGACGTTTATTTTAAACAGAGAGTTACTATAAAATAGACATACACACGCGCGCGCGCACAATAAAGGGAAATTTATTTGGCCTTTTTGGATCTTGAAGAACCCTATGATACAGTGTCAAGAGAAATCATACAGTACTTCTTGGGAAAAATATCTCAGGGCTGTACAGGGTATGTATAGCGACTAGTTTCGGCCTTCCTTTACTCTTTATCCTGCTTTGGAATGTGGTGACTCAGGTAATCCAAGAAAGAACACCAATGACCGTGCTTTTTGCCAATTATCTTGCGTAGTGTGATGAATCTGAGGATACTGTACAAGAATGGTTGGAAAGGTGGACAAGTTGCTTAGAGAAATCAGCCTATGAGCCTATCAAAGCCAGAATATTTGTCACCTGTGGACAGTTTTCAGAGTTAGAGGGGTGAAATCCGAAGGGAGATCGAGTCGAAAGTAGGCGCTGCCAGAAAGTGAGACTGACTAAAGCAAAGATGGCTTTACAACATTTAAATGGATACTGAAAGATGAAATATGTCTAAAGAGGATCAAAATGAATTAAGAGCTCTGAAAGGCTAAGTTAAGGAGAAGGATGTTACCTGCCTTCCTTGCAACAAACCACTACCCAAATATGCGATATGAGTAAAAGTTGAGAAAACTATGTTTTGTACGTCAAACACACCATTCGTGTAAAACTATACTAAAATTGTACTGTGTAGCAAGTACTTAAGACCTTTGTAAACTCGTCCACTGGAGATGCATCATGATTTTTAAAACGTACTTGATTGTTGATTTATCATATACAGTACAAATTTTATACATGCCTTTTTACGCAAACGCAAATTAACACCCACAGTAAATCGTAGGTGTTTAGGATTTAAGATAACATAGGGGTTTATGAGATTGTATTTGATGCATTCTCTTATGCATTGACTCTCTTCTTATTCACCTCTTTACTGCTTTGACGAATCATGTGTCTGCATTCAGTTAGGTTTATCTTCCATTGGTCAAGGTCGTCACCACATTTCAGCGCACTTTTACAAGTGTCTTTATAAGCAGGTTTTGGACGACCAACAGGACTTGTCCCTTCAGTTTATTCTCCATAAAATGAGGATTTCACTGAAGTATCATTTTCCATTCTGGACACATGGTCATGCCAGCGCAGTCGATTTCTTACTAATATTTCTCTATACCTCCCATCAGATGGTCTTCCAAGGACTTCTTTGTTGCTAATGTAAAGGTCCCATTTTATCTTTAGTATGCTCCTTAAATGACACTCTTGAACTGTACACATTGCCTAACTTGTTGATGATTCAAAGTTTCACTTTCATACTTTGGTAGTGGCATAAGGCATTGATTGTAGATGTTTTTATTAGATAGATGAGGGGGTGCCAGTTAAACACCCGATGCAGCAATCTTCCAAAAGTGCAATCTTCGTTAATTGAAAAATCATTAGTTTATATACCTTCCAAGAAACTTAAAGCCATTGGCATTCTTTATTTTGATGTTGGCAATGAAAAATTGGACTTCGGACCCAATGCACATAGTTTCGGTTTTCGTGGTATTGATGTATAGACCCATCTTGTATGCTAGATTATTGGAGGCAATAAGAAGGATTTGTAAACTGTCAGGCATGTCACGGAAAACTTCTACAATATCTGCATTCTCTGCCTCTCTGATGTATACGGAGAGGACTTCCTCTCCTCAGTCTTCTGAGGTCAACCTAGTCGCCATCATATTGAAAGCTGGCTTGGATGACGTATGTGTACTTGATCGTATTGTATCCAAGCTAATATTCAGTGATTGGTTCATCAAATGAGTCATTTATGAGATATTGTGGTGTGGTGATGACAACTCCCATCCACCGGCTCCCCAGGTTGCGGATCGGGGAAAGGCCTCTAGATATAGAGGTGAGCTGCGAATATGGTGAATAAGCAGTGCCGGACAAAATCCCGGGCTGCCCTTTGGCAAGGCATAGTACCCGGTTGCCACCCTGCCTAGGGTTACAGGTGAAGCCGCGGGATGCAGCGTGGTGGATGTACAATTTCAGCGGAAGAATCAACTTGATCAACGGTGAATTGTATTCGATGCTGAGCGGATGAGCCACAATCACACGGTCAACGGTCAGGATCAACCAGTTCAGTCAGAGAACACTGCTACAACATGTGGAGTTGCGCCCCGTGTTGTAAAGAGCAATTGAAACCCAAATATGAAGACAAAACAAAACAGCACCAGGGTTAAAGCCCCTGCTAACACCCTCCCCGAAACTCCTGCTACTCCTTGTAACCCGAGGACAAATGATGGTGCCTCCTCAAACCCGAAAGGAAGGGAAACACCGGAAAATAGCAAGAACAAAGGGAACCCACTGCTCAGATGCAAAAC
>RDPX01000020.1:3063503-3144170 GCA_003991215.1 Morbakka virulenta
CCTCTACTAAATTTTATTTTCTGTAGTAAGATCCTACAAAATGCAATAGAAATAAAAAGCAATCATTGATAAAAGAGCTTAGGTGGGTTTTTTAAAATAAGCACCTTAAGCCATTTAACTACCTCTTACAGCATTTTTACTCCATAAGGAAACCCCAGGGCTTTTACACTAAAAAGTATTTTCTCCTCCTGTCCTGTTTGAATCCTCCAGTCGGCATTCTTGTCATCATGAAGACGTACTGTTCAACTGTCGCCCAATCAATGCAACAAAACCGGATTTTAACAGTATGCCTCCTTTAGCTTGCTCAATGGAGACATTCAACATTTTTGCGATGTTGATCCATGGATTCTAATGGTAAGCCCGTTTTGGTATCGCAAACAGCATCTTCTTTGTTATCTTGTACATTGAGATTATTAGAATATCAAACACAGGATTCGAACAGCAGGCTGGGGCTGGATTTTGTAAAAGTGTGACTACAACTTTCTTAATAAAGACTTTGTGACCTGCAAAAGCAGAAAATAATAGTGAATATAACTTATTGTATTTAGATGGCTTTATTTCGAGATTTCTTCCAAATGTTTACTTGAACAATGAAATGCAGCAGTTGCCCTCTTCACCCTTGATTTTTTGTCAGGTTTCTAAATTTTTATGATCGACGTTTATTTTAAACAGAGAGTTACTATAAAATAGACATACACACACACGCGCGCGCGCACACAATAGAGGGAAATTTATTTGGCCTTTTTGGATCTTGAAGAACCCTATGATACAGTGTCAAGAGAAATCATACAGTACTTCTTGGGAAAAATATCTCAGGGCTGTACAGGGTATGTATAGCGACTAGTTTCGGCCTTCCTTTACTCTTTATCCTGCTTTGGAATGTGGTGACTCAGGTAATCCGAGAAAGAACACCAATGACCGTGCTTTTTGCCAATTATCTTGCGTAGTGTGATGAATCTGAGGATACTGTACAAGAATGGTTGGAAAGGTGGACAAGTTGCTTAGAGGAATCAGACTATGAGCCTATCAAAGCCAGAATATTTGTCACCTGTGGACAGTTTTCAGAGTTAGAGGGGTGAAATCCGAAGGGAGATCGAGTCGAAAGTAGGCGCTGCCAGAAAGTGAGACCGACTAAAGCAAAGATGCCTTTACAACATTTAAATGGATACTGAAAGATGAAATATGTCTAAAGAGGATCAAAATGAATTAAGAGCTCTGAAAGGCTAAGTTAAGGAGAAGGATGTTACCTGCCTTCCTTGCAACAAACCACTACCCAAATATGCGAGATGAGTAAAGGTTAAGAAAACTATGTTTTGTACGTCAAACACACCATTCGTGTAAAACTATACTAAAATTGTACTGTGTAGCAAGTACTTAAGACCTTTGTAAACTCGTCCACTGGAGGTGCATCATGATTTTTAAAACGTACTTGATTGTTGATTTATCATATACAGTACAAATTTTATACATGCCTTTTTACGCAAACGCAAATTAACATCCACAGTAAATCGTAGGTGTTAAAGATAACATAGGGGTTTATGAGATTGTATTTGATGCATTCTCTTATGCATTGACTCTCTTCTTATTCACCTCTTTACTGCTTTGACGAATCATGTGTCTGCATTCAGTTAGGTTTATCTTCCATTGGTCAAGGTCGTCACCACATTTCAGCGCACTTTTACAAGTGTCTTTATAAGCAGGTTTTGGTCGACCAACAGGACTTGTCCCTTCAGTTTATTCTCCATAAAATGAGGATTTCACTGAAGTATCATTTTCCATTCTGGACACATGGTCATGCCAGCGCAGTCGATTTCTTACTTATATTTCTCTATACCTCCCATCAGATGGTCTTGGATGACGTATGTGTACTTGATCGTATTGTATCCAAGCTAATATTCAGTGATTGGTTCATCAAATGAGTCATTTATGAGATATTGTTTGATATCATCCATTACATTTAAACATACTTTTGTATGATTATTAAGGAGTTCTCTAACTGTTCTACTTATTTCGCTTTGATTTCCTCCGATGATACAAGTAGAACCCCGTCCTTGGATCTTACAAGGTATGAATGTTTTATTTTTTGACAGTAAACCTCGTTTAATGTGGTATTAATTTCACTACAGTTCTTTTGTTGTGAATTTTTTTCTGCTTGTTCAGCTTTTCTCTGAAACCACATGCTTTTTATTGTTCCAGTTCTCTCAGAAGATTTATGCTCAACTTCTTATCCTTGAACATCTTTTGTAGTTCGTCCTGATAGTCAGAATGTGTGAGTAGCCGCATCATAAAGGAGCAGCTTAAAATTCGCCAAATCATTACTGGCTTTAAGCAGTTTCTCATTCTAAAAGTGTTCAAGTTTCTCTTTTCTTTCGTTGTTCATGATAATATTGAGTTTCTCTTGCGGTTTCACACCTTTTTTTGAGCTTGCTGAAAATCAGCATGTACAAAGAAACACCTTGTTATCTATAAAGAATTCATCTGTTAACTTGACTTGAGTAAAGATTGTGTATTGGTTAGCTTACTTGCTGACTATCATTTAATCCAGTTAATGCTTTACTTTCAGCGTAAATGTTGCCAGGTACCCTTCAGACTATTTTCAGTTGAAACATTGTACCCATGATAGGCAGTTGAAGTTTGTAAACAGCTCTAGTAGGATGAGCCCATTCAAATTCATTTTGCCCACTCCATGTTTTCTAATCAGAGATGGTCAGGATTTCCAGCCTTAACCAACACAGTATTAAAATCACCTGACCTTATGCTGTTATCATTTTTTACCATGCCTAAGCATCCTGCAACCTTTTCAAGAAACTGAGTTTTTTTTGTCTGGTGTGCCTTGCATTGTAAATGCATAATGGTTTAAAAGCGTTGGGTGGGCACCACTCCTATGTTGGGCCGTTAGCGGTACGAGCCTGTCATTAATTAGGTTTAGATTCATTTCCTGAGCAAGTAGTTTAATATTGATAGCAAAACCTACACCAGTTTCTTTCTTTTTGCCTCCTCTCTGAAATACTACGATAATCAGAAGTCGAGTGAACTAGTGGAAAAGTCATGAACACAGCATCTTACCCCCGGGTTTAACAAAACAAGAGAGAGAAAAATATTTGCTAATAATTCTTGACGTATCATAAACTTTCGGATTTGTTAAATAAACTGATAGTAAATAGAACAGTATTGAATTCAATAGCCAAATATATTATAGAGTAGCAACAATTAACTTAGAAAAATAGTTTACAGACTAGACCCACCTCTACTTCTTGAAACTTTTCAATGAGAGCTTCTTTTGTTGCTCTGTGTTCTTGTCTCAATTTGGCACAAAGATTACAATTTCCTTTAAGTAAGAGCTGCGATGTTATTCCTCTATTTAAAGTAGTAGGTACTGTGTCTTCTCCAGGAGAAAGCATAGTAAGTTTCGCACCTGACGAACTATCTGCGAATGAACTGCCTATTCCTGTTGTCATAACACTACCTCTTAAAGATGTATTAGCACTTCCCTGGCTACCTGTAGAATGGACAGAGATATGACCAGCTGTGCTTACCTCCTGTGGTTGAATGCTAGTACCAGGCTGTAGCACCTTGTGATTTACATCTCTTGACAGATTATTATTTTGTGCATGATGTATTATTTCCACATGGCCAGATCGTTGATTTCCAGTCTGTGGAAAAAGAGAACTTTGAAAATTGCTCCTTTCACGGACCACATCTTGTGTTTTTTCAATCTTTGTTTGAGTAGTTTGTTGGTCAAGGCTTTCACAAGATGATGTGCTGCATGACTCAACTATGAGATCGTTACCTGCAACACTACCTTTGTTAGTAAATGAATTGGGTTGGTTGATGAAATCATACTGCTGATCTTTTTCATTCCTTGTACAAACTGTGATACTTTTATTCCTCATATCTGCTAAACACATGGCTTCGAATTCGCCAATTGTCATCTCGTGTACTTCAGGTTCTTCTTCAGTTTTCTCTGGATCCTCGTCTAAAATTAGCCAAATATAAGAAAAATTACTATGGTTTACATTTTTATAATACCAAAACACAAATAATAAAAAATACACTTACTTATCCAAGCAAGAAAACTCGACATTGCCTGACACGATTTTTCACTTTCTTCCATGATCCATTAATATAGGGAAATTTCCTGCTTTTTATCCTGCATTTCTTGCCATTTGGTCAATAATTGTGGTATAACAGGTGTTTTTCTTCGCCGCATTGATTGCTAAAGAATCAAGTCACTTGCTAGTTACTCTTAGCTTTTGCAGCAGTGACCAGCCTAACTCTGCCTTTTATCTCTTCCTGTTCATTTGACTGATGAATTGTATCCTTATAGTTACTTCTCGATAAGTGTTGCTTCCATGAGAAATTCAAAACTTATTTCATCTTTCTAGTATGGGCATCATCAAGGTTCTTTTTTCAGGACTTTTGTCAATGTCCATGGTATTGTTCCTATACTAGAGGTAATTTAAAAGCTGCTCCAAAAACGTTTCTCTCCAAGTTAGCGGACAACGATGATTTCAATGTTGTAACTTGCTCATTTAAAGCAGCCTATGATTTGTACAGTCTAGTTTCCACTTCTCTTTTTGTTGATGAAATGTTGCTACTAAGATACTCAAATTACTAGAAAATTTCATTGTTATAATGTTGAATCACTTAATGGAACCAGAGTGTTGTTGCTTGTAATGATGTACCTGTTTTTTTGGCATTGACATAAAGTTTACTTTCGGTGGAAACTCCTAATTTATTTAGTAATATTGTGGCCTATGCCTATGTCAGGTATTTCTTAGTTGACATTTAGACAGCACCATAGTATTTTTTTTCTTTTTGCTGTTTTCTGTTTCCTGGTTTTGAAAAAGTAAGTGTTCTATGCTCTTAAATCGCTGATTTAAAAACAAATATTCTTTTGTGAGCTTATTACACAAAAATAATGGTTTAAAGATAGTTAATAATCTTTAATTCCACTTTCTCTTTATTTCCAGAAAAACGGGGAGGCTAATTAAAAAGATATTTATTTTGTCATTAATAGATAGCCCAAGTAAGATTTTACTTTTTAGCATCCCAAAAATATTGAAATACCAGGTTGGTGCATGGCGCTGTCTTATTGGGAGGAGGTCTCTTAAGTCTTGGTCGACAACCCTCCTAGAAATAGTAGTTCGATAAAAACACCGGTGGCAGTCACTTCATAACCACTACTCCTTTATGACAGCAATGTGCGGCAGGTGGTATTTGCTGTCTTTCCGTTTAATACCATCTTTCTCGCCTTTGTTTTAACTAGACTCTACGACTCATCTTCAAGGGATTAGTATCTATGCACGACAGAATGTTCTAGCTATTAGAATACAAGGGCTTACATCTAAAGATGAGCCCTTTATGTGCTTTAGATTGTCTCTTCTTCAGGAAATTGTTTCCAAATTTTTTGCTTTTATCTCTCTGTTTCTCATTTATTGAGGAAGTATCAAACTCCATTGGTTAGGCTCTGGACAAGCATCACACTATTAGGATCTTTGTCTTTGGTGACCTCAATGCTCATCACATGGCCTGGTTGACTCATTCTAATAATGTCTGACAGACCAGGAAGAGTTACTTACACCTTCGCTCTTGCTCATTATCTTGTACAACTTGTTAATTTATCTACAAGCTATTTAGATTAGGATTCAGTAGAAGCTACTCTCTTAGACATCTTTTCGACTTTCATTCCTGATCATTGTATGTACAGTTTCATCTTTTCCTCCTTTTAGATCTTCTGGTTATGTCGTTGTCACTGTAGAGGTTGAAGTAACGGTTTTAAGCCTTGTTGACAAGCCAAATCATCGTAAGACTTTAAGTGCGATGTATTCACTTTTTCAGCAAGCTTAATCGGTAGAGATTTTGAGGGATCTGTACAGCACGTCACATAATGTACCAGGTAAGTGATCTGCACAACACTTCTAAACGCAAGTACGATTATTATAGAATATCATGGTATAATTACATGCTCAAAAATTTAATTACTCATTTAAATAAAGTATGCCCCAAAAATCATTGAATACAGGCACTATTATAATAATCACAATCTCACTGCCCTATCCGTAACGGTCCTTAAAATGTAATTGCTTTTAGTAGTTTGCTGTTACAAGTTTGCCAGAATATTAGTGAAAATCAGGTCAATTGCAGAGAAAACAATCTGAGCCGTTCGAATTGCTTCTTGGAGGAGTGTTTTATTTCCCCAGATGTGAATGGTTGATTAGAAAGTATAGATCAATAACTTGTTGGAATGGTTGAAAATAAATTTCTTGCAGGTGTCGCTCTTTCACTCTCTCTCTCTCTCTCTCTCTCTCTCTCTCTCTCTCTCTCTCTCTAGATTACGAGGGAATCTTGTAACTACTCATTACTGGTGTACTGATTTCTTATTGTTACGGTCTGAACTATAGTCTTATAATTTTCTGTCGTCATGGAAAGGAAAAAGACGAGAGTAAAATCAATTATGTTGCTACAAACAATTGTATCACTACACACCTTTGCTATGTTCAGCTTCTTCATATGCCTTTGCTAATTCTCTCTTTTGTATTTCGTTTATTACATCAAAGGCGTGCATGAATAGAGCTTTTATCCTAAAATTAGAGTAGAGAAATATTTCAAAAGATTATAGTCCCCCTTTTGGTTGCAACTTTCATTGTGAATACACAATGAATACAACAATAACAAGAGCTATAATCATATAAATTACAATTACTAAATTTTATAGAACTTCAGATTTTCTTCAAAATAAGGATTGGTTGGAGACAAAATTTTACAGACAAAGTTTTAAACTGTTGTGACCTAATTCATGGCTTTTTTAGTTACTGAAAAATTAACAGCACTACCACGACTTATATCAATGGTACTACTACTACTAGTACTACTACTACTACTACTAGTACTACTACTACTACTAGTACTACTACTACTACTACTACTACTAGTACTACTACTACTACTACTAGTACTACTACTAGTACTACTACTACTAGTATTACTACTACTACTACTACTACAACTAGTACTACTACTACTACTACACCTAGTACTACAAATACTGCATATAGTACACATCACAAAGTGTATAAAAGANGCTACTACTACTACTACTACTACTACTACTACTAGTACTACTACTACTACCGCTACCACTACCACTACACCTTCCACAGTTATTACTACTGTTATCAGAAATATTGTTTTTTGATTATCGTATTGCTGCTGTTCTTAATTTTAAACTTTGAGTAAGTTTAAAATTTTTTATACACCGTACATGCTTTAACAGGTTAAAGGTACAAATTATATTTTCAATGCGTATAATGTACCTGTATAATTATTAGTAAATAATAATAATAATATTAATAATAAAAATAATATTAAAATATCAAGACCTCAACAGGGAGATTTTGAAACTGTGGAACTTAAGAAGTGTTCAGGTGATACCTAAGGTTGTTGGAGCACTAGGATCAGTCAGTAAAAGGATTGGACAATACTTGGAACAACTTGATATTGGATTGATATTGGAATTGGATTATTACAAAAGACAGCTTTGTTGGGAACAGCAAGAAAAAGAGACACGAGTTAGAGACATGAGAACAGAATTATACAAATGACCTTTGGCCATAACCATGGCCCGCTCTTTTGACTATATTCGGTATAAGATCTGCTTGAGGTAGAAGGCTAATACAACTACAATAACAATAATGATAAGGATAATAACAATAATAATAACAACAATGTATAAAGATTTTTGTACTCTTTAAATTTAAGCACACAACTGAAAAAAACCCACATTTCTAAAACCAGCAATGCCAGTTGTAATTGGTATTCAACTTTACGATTCACCCAATGTCAGTTCGAGCATACCTTGAATGTGCAACTGGTTTGGCGTATTCCAAAGCATTGTGTCCTCTTTTATCCTGAAAATATGGATTTGATCCTCTTTCCAACAAAGCTTTGACAATTTTGTCATTTCCAGCGTTTGATGCCCCAAAAAGTGGAGTTCTAAGATATACACACAAAAATACATAAGTTTTCCAATTTTTTCAATATAAAGTTTTTAAAAAGAGGTTTGTAACTATTATTTAGTTTGTAAGGGAAAAATTAAATGAATGTTTAATTAATTGGCATAAGGCAGGTTACAGTAGCTAGTGGGAAGCTCTACTGTTACTCAATTGGTTCCTACATACTGTCTCTTTGTTAAACGCATTTGTTTTCCAAAACAATAAAATTCCCAAGTGGATGCGAGAAGAATCTTTTAAAGAGAAGCAAGAATAAACAGAATATTTAGGGAGGAGTCCTTGTCTCAGAAACTATTGAATAGCTAAGAGTCACTACATGTATTGAAAAAATTTTCTGATTTAATTAATCTTATCTAATTAATTATTTAGAAGGACCAATTTGTCCTCTCTTAGCATATGTGCACACACACGACAAATCCTTTTTTTAAATCCCAAGTATTATTTTAGGACCAGTTCTCCTAAAAACCGCTATATAATCTCTATTTCCCAAATAATTATCCCCCCCATTCCCCACAAAAACCTTAAGACGTCTGATATAGCTTATTGACTTTAAATGTATTTTTAAGGGGACTTACTACGGGAAAAAATAAAAATAAATTACTAGCAAAAACTGACGCTTTTTATTCCTTTTTTTCTGTAAAAATGCTGTAACTCCACAAGTAGCCTTGTTTTGGTGATAGCAGTTATAAAGTGCACATGGGTTTCTTTGTGCACAAGCAAATTCTTTAGGAATTCCTCGTGTCCTTATATTTGAAATGGATAAATTGAATTGAATTATTTCAGTTGATCGAATGGATCCGCTTGCTCATTACTGGTTGCCTGCTATTCTTTCTACCAACCCTTTTTTTGTTCCTGAAAATAATTATAACCTGAAAAGTGACTTAAATTCATACCAATTTATATTTTTTAATAGCTAGGTTTTTCAAAAAACATTTATCGCAGCAGTCTCTTGATACTATTTCCCCTCAGTCGACGTTCTTGCAAAGTAAGCATGCTTAACTTTGGGTTACCGAAACAGTTATATAGATATCATGGCCTTTCAAGGCATCACATACATGAACATTTGTAAACGTGCCGACGCTCGTAAAATTGGTACTACACTAAAAAAATTGGTACTTGAATCAGTGTACGTTTATATTGTCAGAAAAATAAAAAGTAAAACGATGAGCAAAGCAGGTTTTTTAGGCCAGAAATATAAAGCTTGGTGTTCCTTTTAAGGCCGTGATTAATAAGGACCCCATTTAAGAATATTTTTATTTTAATACGTCTACAGGAAATAAAAGGAGGTTGTATTGTACGATAAGCCCGAGACTGCATAATTTCCCGGGCCTGGGCTAGATCAAGAGTAGGTTGTTAACCTGCAATATCTTGTGTAGGATTTCTTGTCCATCCATGGGGTTGCCTTCCGAGTACGTATACCTTGGCATTTGGTGTTGTTGTTTTGTAATCAAGGTTGAAATTCTATTCTTTAGACATTTCTAAAAGTCCTTTTCATTTGTTCGAGTCATTCATAGATGCAATACACGAAATTCTAAAAATATTCTCACTGCAACACAGGGTTATTATCATTGGAAATACATGATGATGCCAAGTTGGTCTTGTACTTTTCTTATTTATTACTTTATTCTCCCAAACTTAAAAATTTTCTTTTTTCGCATTATACTAACTTCTATCTTATACTTTATTTTACCTGTAATCAGGATAATATGGTATAGAAAGCTAAAATTATTCTGTTACATGACGATTGCCAAATCTAAAACAAAGTGCACAATTGATCCTGTATGAAATACAATTTATCGTTGTAAAGAGTAATTAAAATAGTTTTTAGTATGATTTCATAATGAAATTTAAATAAAAAAAATGAAAATGAAAAGGTGTTACTTACCTATCAAGGTGATCAAGGCTATCAATATCGGCACCAGCAGTTAATAATCTTGCCACGCATTCCTCACTGTTATGTATTGCAGCTATGTGAAGAGGGGTTCTGCCAAGCTGTGTTAGATATGGAAATGAAATATAGAAAAATAAGAGATCAATTATTTGAAAAATAGCTTTGCTTTAATATGTTTTAGGATTAAATAATTTTGTTAGGTATTTTGTTACAACAGGCATAAACAAGACAGGACATTTCTGTAGAACAGGCATTACATGACTTGAGAGTAAGCCGTTTATGGATGACCTATAGTTTTACAAAAACACCAAAACGATTTAATTTTCAAAAATGTTAGTAAACTTTAGTGAAAACAGAAAATTTTAAGTAGTGGTGATTATTGACACAACATTTAAATTTTAATTATATTATGCATAACTTTAACAGAGTTATGAAAAACGAATTCATCACTAGACAAGTATATTTGAAGCTGGATTATTTTAATCACATCTACACAAAATTTATTAGGTTGCTCGAATCGCAGGACTTGTTATTTTCCAATAAAATTATAATTTTTTACAAATGTATTTTATTCCAAAATCACAAAAATGGAGCTTGCTGCTAGATGACATTCAAACTATTGCATTTAGAAAAAAATTAAGAATTCCTCAAAATAATCTTTACTTAATGTTGCTCAATGATCTGTTAATATTTATAAATTTCAAAAAAAAACAAAGATCTAAATTTGTTTTCAAACCAGTTGTTATAAATATACATGTATAAAGTTGGGCATTAAAAGATCTGTTTCTGAATAGGTCAGGCTTTTATAAGTTCAATCTCTCAATAATATTTTTCTGTCTTTGTCTTTTGTATTTGTAATTACTGTCTGATTCTAATAATACACTCTTGATGTTTACTTAGTAAATACAATTGTTAACTCTCCCCAATAACTCAAAAATGCATTTTCTTCTCTATCATATAAACAAACTGTGTCACCTGCTGCTGAAGATTTCTAATATAAATGTTAGTATTACTTTTATTTTTCTAAACATAAACTTATGTTGTAGTCATCCTAAACTTATGTATCTCTTAGAATATAGAAATAAAGAAATGGAGACATGCAACCATTAACTTTATAAAACGTTACGAAATCACAATTGAAATGGCAAAGACAAATTTTAATTGTGACATAAGATATGTGGATAATTATTACTTTCATTATAAGTGGAATGATGAGCTATTATTGCACTTGCATTATAGAATATGTTGCAGTAACGCATCTTCGTGTGTTCAGGATTAGAAAACAATATATAACCGTTATTGACCCAAAAGGCTTTGATATTCTAACTGAGATTTGTATAAAAACTAACCTTATCCTTGCTTTCAAGATCAGGCATATATTTCAATATTACATCCATCATTTCATAATCCTCTATCGCAGCACAATAATGGAGAATGGTAGATCCAGAATTATCAGCAGCATTTATGTTGGATTTCAGTATGAGTTTGCGTACGGAAAGTAGACGGTTTGCCTCCACTGCCTACAAATTAAATAATAGAAACTTTTGTTATCAAGTCATTACAAGGACTGTTTTTAACGAATTGGAAGAAATCCGACTATGTTATCATTCACGATCCTAAAAATATTTTCCTAAAGAAAGAGATAATTTCAAAGGACTACAAAAAGGGGATCAGTTAGTAAAAATTCTTAATCTTATGTACTCAGTTGAGGCAATTAATGTAGGATATTTATTGTGTAGCGAGTCTCAATATTTTCCTGAGCTACGCTTCGAAAAAATAGTTCTCCAATCGTCAGGCCGTGGATGGGAGAATTATCTTTCAGGAGTAATGGTTAAATCAGTACCAATAGCAGCTGTAGCAGTAGCAGCGGCAGCAGCAGCAGTAGTAGCAGTAGTAGCAGTGATGTGATAGTATTGAAGAAGCAGTAGTAGCAGAATAAGAAGAGTATAATTGTAGTAGTATATCATATTTCCCAAAACGTTTCCCCAAGGTAATGTACTATGAAAATAAAACAGAAGACGTAAAAAAATGGTACATGCTTTTGAGATTTTAGGAACAGTAGATTCTTTAAGTACAAAGTGTATTCCAGTGTTATAAAAAAAACTCCAATGAATCAGTATTTTTACATGTGCCCCCTGATCTCTTTTTGTGTTACAATACAGTGGATTTAGTAATGAACAGTATTCAATAGAAAACCAACTATTATGGACTTAAAAAAGCTACCAGTTTTTATTGCAGCTTTACGCCAGTGTAAATTGAAGTATTCTACTTTTTTCACTCACCTTGAAAAGAGCAGTACGTCCATCGCTATCTTTAATTGTTGTATCCACTTGAACTTTGTTGCAAGCTAACAATAAAAGGCCGACAACATCCCTGTGACCTTTGTATGCTGCATAATGAAGTGCAGTCCTAAAGAAGTGAAGTAAAGTTATATTAAAACTAAAATTAATCGTATGGATGGATTGTACTGCTGTGTATTTGAATATGTAAAAACAGTAATTTAACAATGTTATAGAATTAAAAAAGAAGGATTATGCAAATTTACTTTGGTTGAAACAGGAGCTTGTACGAGTTTTTACTAAATCGTCTTTACCCTAGAACTGTTAGATTTTAAAATTATTTTCCTTCTTGGGGCCTTTCTTTGTCACATTACCATAATTCTTTTAAAACTAATGTTAATCACAATACTTCTGGTTTTTTCAACTAGAATGTGGTCTCATACTAAGTAGTGACCTTTGTGGTCAGGTACGATACGAATATATAAATTTTTCTTGAATAAATAAAATAACCCAAAAGGAAGTAGTATTTCAAACAAACACAGATTGGCTTTACTTGTTCTAGCATACCTTTTGGACGCAGTGTAAAAAATAGATGAAATAAATATGTAGGATGTTACCCATGTGCACAGACTAAGAAAAGGAAGTGAGTAAAACATTTTTTTCTGATTTCTTGTATCCCTACTCCCCAATAATATTTCCTGTCCCTATCACTAAGTATATAGTAACAATGTACCAACACATCAACAAAAATTTACTTATATAATTTTGCTGCATTATGAGCCTGTTTATTTCAAGCAACTTTACTTTACTGAGAAAGTGGTTGTGCTTACTTGTTCTTACTACAATAAATTGTTTCCTCTGATTACAATAATTATGGATTTATTGCAAATCTAACACTCAGTCTAATCAAAGCAGCACCTAAGTATAGTATTGCCTCTTAATTACTCGTATCTTCTCCATCAACAAAAACCAAATTAATTAGATGTTAAATCTTTTATGCTTTTTGTGATTTGTTTTCAAAATTACAACAGTAGTGTTCTAGATTTTACAGAATGGACTCCGCAGAAATATATATCGCAAAGAGCACTAAGCTCAGCACACAAAGAAACAGGAAAGAATTGTCATAGTAGATTCGATGGTGGTGGTGGTGGTGGTGGTGGTGGGGAGTACCACATTCTGGAAAAGTAATAATGTACAGGACTTTCTAAACCTATATTTCATATATTGTTTTGTGTTTTCACATTTGTAATTATTATGTCAACAGTTGATAATAGTTTGAAACCTGTTTGAATTACAATCTTAAAGTCCCTCAAAGTAACGACTTTAAGATATCTCAGAGCTTTATCTTCAGTTCTAGTTTGTGAATCAAATAAGATAGTTGAATCTTAGAATGGTTCTAAATTTTAGAAATTGGTGTTCGAAGCCGTTAAGGCATCCCTTTTGGCTGCCTAGCGGTCCATAGTCTAACTAAACAATCTATTAGTGATAATTATAAAAATATATAAATCTAATTGGCACCAGAAGCTGAGTCTATGCTTGACTTTTGTATACAAATTTAATTTTTGAATATAAAGTGTATGATGTACTAGTAAAAAAGTTCCTTTGAACAGCATAAGAAAATAATATTTGAGTTTAAATCAACCACTGGACCAAAAAATGGCCAAAAAAATAAATCACTTATATTACTATAATAATGAGACTAGTAGCTGTCGATATATTGGATTATTTAGAGAGAAAAAAGATTAAATATGAATTAAAATGCTACTAATTCCTATTTATTTTCTTGTAGAGTGAATAATTGCAATATTAGAAGCAGGATGATTAAAATTAAGGGTGGATAACATTTATGCTTCCAATAAAAATAAACATAAACATCAATTTTAATTAGTAGTACTGGTCAGTAGATAAATGGAACTATAGTTATTTTGTCAACCAAGTAAATATCATTCACTTACCTTCCATATTTATCCACCTGGTTTATATTCAGTTTATCTTTTTTCATTATTTCATTGAGTTGATATGCTTTATTGTTAAAAGCTGCTTTGAATGGTTGTCTTAGCTTTAATGACTTGACTTTGTATGGCCTTTTCCATATTGTGTCACAATAACAAGGGACTTTAGCAACATAGTAAGCGACTTGCTCGGGGTTGAACCGATTTGCATTGTCATTCGCCATCTCTAGAATGTAGGGTTCAGCGATGCTTTCCCTTTGTTAGTATATATAACTGCTACTTTGGAAACAAGCCATGTTCAGCTCTGCTGAAAGCATGGCTGTAGAAATGAAATGACTTGAAAATCTACATTATAAAAGTAATTTCCATGTCACTTTTATGTCCTTTAAATAATTCTAAATTGAGAAGAAAAAATAGCAACACGTTTTTCTTCCTTTTTTTCTTTAATATGTCGTCATTCGAAATGCGGCTCATCAACCAATCACTAATCTAGTCTAGTTGGCAAGGAAACTTCACTATTTCATAACGAGGCCAGGTCATATTTGTTTATAAACCAAGAGCTCTTGGCTATTATGACAATGCATCGATCGAATGATAAGTCTGATCGTTGTTTTACAATGTCAAAATCAATTATCTTGAGCTTAATCCTACTTTATTCCCGAAATTGAAAGTACTATAGAAATAAGAGTATTCAGGTGGCTGAGCAGCTGAGGCCCTGGGTTAGAAACTCTGACCAGTCAAATAACAGTGCACCTAGCATAAAGTATACTTGTTTGCTTTGTACGTACCAATCCGATACTGGTAGATAATACTTTTTTCTTTCTTATGAATTTTTAAAGGTCTTAAATATTTCTAGAAAGCTATAAAATAGGAGCCCTGATCAGATAGCTGGTTTTTGGACTGAGTGGTTGACTGAAGAAAACTAATCGAAGACCTCACTTAATCGAAAAATTATGGCGAACCTTACAGTTTATTTATGACCAATAAAGACAATAAGTCTTCCACCAAACATTGAGTGATAAAATATGTAAGTTAAACAAAGGAAAATTAATTAGAAATCATACCCCTAAGGTTTTTAATTCAAAAGATTTGTGAAATTTGCCGGAAACAAATTAAAAATCAAATTACTTTCTAGAAATATTCAGAGGAAGTTTCGAAGTGTTAAATCAAATTAAAAAAAAAATTAAAACCAAATTTTCTGTAACTTTAGTTATTACCTTCCCCCTTTTATTAAATAAGCAATCAAAAAATAATAATAAATGACAATGACAAGAAACATGTGTAGGAAACTAACTGCATAAACTTACACATGTGTTTCGTTGTTGAAAATTCGGGTTCCATCACTTCGCAAAATAAGGGTTTCTGACATGCATGTAGAAAAATCAGTTAATTTTCCAAACCGTAAGTTCACTTGAAGTTTTCCACTAGAACTCTCATTATTAGATGATGGATGTTCTACCGGCGATGCCCTTTACTTCGGTACACCAAGAGATTTTAAATGCATCTGTTTTGAAGGGCAAGTGTTTGAAAAAACTAATGATAGTTTAAAGCAATAATTACTATTGGGTAAAATATGAATGAAAAAATATCCAAATATTAACACCTTGTAAATTTCAGTAACAAAGTTAAGCACAAGGAAACACAATAAGTTTGTCGCCATCCACGTTTAGTGCAATCCCATAGGCCAGAAATCTAACAAATGTAGTCAACATGGATATAACCTAAGTAAAAGCTAAAAGGATAGGAGGGAGCAATACCTTTAGAATAAAGTTTTTGACTACCAAATACCTATATGGAAATAAACCAGGAAAAAATAATAGGTAGTCCAACTAACAGTAGACCTACAGGACCACAGTCGGAAGCAAGCAAAGAAAGAAAGGATTTCTGGCTTTGATTAAATCATACTGGGTGGTTAACAACCCAATCATAGTAAAAGGTAGCTTTCTAGGGGTTCAATTCCCCTTCCGGCGAAGATTCAGTGCTCTCTTCACAAGAAGAATAACAAACAACAAGTAGTATTATGCACGGCAGTTTGCATGTGGTTCTTGACGTTTGGACTCGACATTATTATACATTGGGCGTGAAGAATAAAACAGTGTCTTAAAGTACAGAAGTGCCTTAAAGTGATTATACAACCGGAATTTTGGTTGTTTGCTTGACTTTCTTTCAAGTTTTTTTATTACTTAGACAAAAATAGTTCTTTTGAAGTTAAGCTCTAGATAATTGATTAAATACCTTCCTACGTTACCTTCAAATACCTTCACAACTGTTTCTTACAATCTGTCTGATCAATAATCCAGGCAAAACTTCCTTTTAACCGGAGTTTTGACTGAAAATGGCCACAAAAATGCATTTGTTACTGAAAGTCAATTACATTTACATTTTTAATGTGGTAAACCCTAAAGATTTGTTAAAGACATGCATAGGCGGAAAGGGGATAAGGTTATGGAAGTTGTGTTCCCTAACCTTTTCCCTGTTCAAATATTTTTTAGCGTTTAAGTATGAAAATATCGGTATTGCAGCAAAACCTTGGACCTTGAAACACCAGGCTGGCCTCTGGCGGGATCAAATCTGTTTTATGGGGAGGAGGCCTCTGTAGCCTTGGTTGATAACATTTCCAGAGTTGGTCTCTGAATAAAAGCACCAGTGTTAGTGTCATCTCATCATTAATTTCCTCACCTATGTGTGATGTCTGGTAGGCAGCGTTAACTTTTCCTCCATTCAATACCATTACCGTCACGACAGAGCTCAGTTAGTCGGCCTGCTTATATTCCAGGTCTGAGTAATAACTTCAACCATTTCTATTTTCAATTGTTCTAACGACAATTTAAACCAAAATAACGGTTACTAGTATCCGGCATACCGTTAATGGTAAGGAGGCTTCCAAGCACCTCCGGAAAAAAAACTGAGAAAAAGAGTGTAGACCCTGGACGTGGTAGTACTGGCTCTACACAGACCCTGAAAACCTGTTACCTTTAAAAAATGCTCCCCCATTAACTTTCAGTAGTGTCAAAGCTCTTCATTTTAATTTTCCTTTTATGAAAGAGCTTTCCTTCATTCTCATTCTCCTCATATTCTTGTGATTTGTTAGGTAAGTTTCAATCATCGTGTTAGTAAAAGTGATTTCATATCGATAGCTATGTACTTTTGTTTTCACTATACTCACCTTCATGGTCTTAGCGGCTCTGAACGACTTATCACCAAAGTACTGTTAGGATTATTGCAGAAGTATGATCTTTTTGTTGATGTTCTGTACATATTTAGAAAAACTTCACTGGTGACCTTGCAACTGCGTATCTATAGGTTTACGGGCATGTCTAGTGAAGGATATGCTATAGCTCTGGATATTTTCAAAGCATGTAATAAGGTGTGACCCGCTAGCTCACTTCAGAAGCTTTCTGGGTATAGTATTTGTAGAAGAGTCTTTGATATCATTGAGTCCTTTCTCTCAGATTGTAAAAGGCGTGTTACACTAGATGGAATTATACGGATTAAGTATTTCATTAATGTTGGCGTTCCACAAGATTCCATTGTTAGTAGAACTCTCTTCCTTTTTGAAATCAGTGATTTCCCTGTAATTTGCTTCAGTTTATCAATAACTATGCTGATGACATTAACGTGTACACTGACAATGGCAACAAACCAGCTCATAATAAGTCAAACTTGCAAAAGATATGGAATTTGACTTTCAGGTTGCCAGAGAATAGGGAAGGAAGTGGCCGGTTCCTTTCAATACAACGAAAACATGACTGATGTCGTTCAGAAGAGAGCCGAGTCCTTGCATCACTCTAATAAGCCATTTTTAGACCTCTTTGGGAGCTCTTATATTCAGTTTATTGTTACATCTGCTTCTATCTGGTTCTTTGTATTTCGCTAGAAAGTACTTTACGCCCTAGGCCATTTTGTATCTCCACAAAGCTGCCATTCGTACTTGCATGGAATACTATTTTTATGTCTGGACAATTGGACCTTCTTCTCACTTTGATGTGCTTGATTGAGTTTAGAGACGTGTTTATAGCGTGATAGGTTCAAATCTTGCTGTTGCTCTTTAAACGTCGTCTTCTCGACGAAATTTACCTTCTGTTGTTTTTGTGTGTTCATGGGAAGTGTTCTGATTGGCTTTTCTCGCTGGTACCAGCTCGTTTTGGTGCAGCTCGTGTGACTCGTTTTCCTCAACGTCCTCAAGGAGTTGTTGTTTGTCGTAAGAAATGCAAGTAGCTTTTACCTTGAACGGTTATACTGTGGAACTCTTTGGCTTCTAGGTGCTTTCATCCATCACATATGACATAATGGTTTCCAGTCTTAGCTCAAGTCTTATCTCTTGCCTTAACCATTTCTTTTTCTTCTATTTCCTTCACATGTCTAGTCTTAATGGCTTTATGCCTTGTATGGTTCAATTCTGAACGAAATAAAATATACGTAGCGAAGCTAACTGTTGCGAACAGTTTTCCTGTCAAATTTTGGCTCGATAGGTTTAAATAAAGACTTCGGTGCTGCATTGACACCCAGCACTTAATCTACATTAGAAAATAGGTGTGGGAGTGGTACTGGCTTTCATTACTCAACCGTAGTAAAAGGTGGGGTGTAAAAAGCGCGCTAACTCACTTCTGTTGCCAACAGGTCAATATAACAAGGCCAGCTGAGGCCAAACATGTTAAAGAAATACGTTAATAATGGGAACCGTATGGTCGGTATCTCAAAACGTAAAGGGCGCTATTTGGTTGATAATATTATCAGACTTGGCTTTGAAGCAAGATGGTTTTAAATTTTCTAGACGCACCTCACAAATATGTACTTCACAGACTACACATAGAAAACAACCCTAATTCTGGGCAGTGAAATTTGGAAAAAAAGTGTGCTCTATACACAGATTTCTATAGTATGTTACTTCTTCACAAAGATTAAAACAGGTTTTTTTATAATAGAATTCTTCTACCAAGTGTTGTGTACAAGCAATTGGTGTGCTCCTACTTATATTCGTTGCCTAATTTGATTCTTATGTGTCTTATTTTATCATTTGCTTTAAGTTCAAATAAATATTTCTTTTTTTCCTTTTAATTTTGAAAGCACATAACCAGCTACACACCTCTGCTATTACCTCGGCCTTCAAAGCTGACTTCACTAGAAAAATAGTCACATCCCATTTTGTAACACATCGGCAAATTAAGGGAAACCTTTCCCCCTCATTCTGTAACATAACGCGATTTAATATCAGTGGCGTGCGGTCTTGGTGTGCAGGTCATGCAGTGCACACCCTAGCTCAATGAGTAAAGTAACGATAACTAGGCCCCCTAAATAAATTAATCATAGACGCTAATTAACCAAGTTTATCGTGAGCAAGCATAATTTGAACTCTCTTAAAGTCGGATGCGTATGTCAATGAAATCGATGCAGCATTAATCACCGTAGACCTAAGTCTACGGTGATTAATGCTGTCTGTGAGCACTCCGTCGAGGCACACATATAACACTGTGCTATATGTGTGTCTTTTAAATATGATTAATTTATATGATAAGCCTACAAACAATTGCACATCCTGCAATTTCACCAACAGCACGTCACTGTTTCAAATCCAGTTTCTTTTCCATTATCACTGATAAAGTATAAGGAAAACTTCCATAAAATGATACTCTTATCTAANGCTAATTAACCAAGTTTATCGTGAGCAAGCATAATTTGAACTCTCTTAAAGTCGGATGCGTATGTCAATGAAATCGATGCAGCATTAATCACCGTAGACCTAAGTCTACGGTGATTAATGCTGTCTGTGAGCACTCCGTCGAGGCACACATATAACACTGTGCTATATGTGTGTCTTTTAAATATGATTAATTTATATGATAAGCCTACAAACAATTGCACATCCTGCAATTTCACCAACAGCACGTCACTGTTTCAAATCCAGTTTCTTTTCCATTATCACTGATAAAGTATAAGGAAAACTTCCATAAAATGATACTCTTATCTAACAATTGTAGGATTCTTTGCATTTCTTCCTTCACTTCAACTCCACTACGCAGTTGCAGGCAACAAGAGCTCTACAAATCTGACTTGTTTCACATTCTAGTTAAAGAAATTTCTTCCCAAATGTTCTCTTTCAGTAGCCCCTGTGCTGTGATTTAGGTTTTCTACAAAGCTTCCACTCCTCTTCTTCGAGACAATTTTTCTTGACGACCCTATCCTGTATCAGCTTTTTTTGCCTGGTCTGGAATTCAATTTTTTAAATTTCGAGTCCACTATTTGCCATCTGAAAATTTCATAAAAATATATTTGTGGACAATTGAATGGCCTCACTTTATAAACCGATTCAGTGCTTTTCAATGGGCTTTTACTCCGTTTAAATATAGTATATATATATATATATATATATATATAGGCAGACAGAGAGAACTTTCCTTTTTACGATAGGGATTTTGTACATATTGCATTTCTGGCACCACAGCTTCAAAAAAAATGCCATGTTTACGAATCATATTCTAAGAAAATGAATATAAAAAAACTTGCAGGTTTGTGTCACCGACCACAAGAAATCTTTTACCTCCTATTGCCTTTCCTTCTTTGTTTCTCTATGACGCTTTCATTTTGAGCCCAAAGGAAATAAAATGCCGCTTACGATTAAGGAAAAGGTAAAAATTTCAATGTACAACATTTTCTCTAAACAGAAAAAAGGTTTTCATTTATCAGTACCTATTGATCCTTCGTAAATATTTTTGAACACTCCAGGAGAAAAAAAGTGCTTCCGACAAAACCCCAAAGGATATTCCTCGGTGTAACACAACGGTCCAAATCTTTAGCAAAATTATTGTTTGCTTTTAATGGGAAGTTAATTGGCTTAGAATAAAGAAAACATATTTTATGGAGAAAGGTGTGGGGTATGACCTGTGATTAATATGCAAATCCGACCACGGGCTGAAAAAGGCACGAGAATATTTTTTACATGAAAAAGCCTAGACCAGCGTTATATTAATCTTGTACGATGCTAACGTGTGGGACGCTAACGTTTATCGGATTAATCTCATTCACATCCAGTTTTTCGACTCCATAGCTCCAGCTGGTTGCTCCTGCCAATGTACATGGTGGCAAAATGATAGAATTTGTAACTGCACCGAGATAGATTATGACCCATAGCAGGAATGCTCTCGGGCTGGAGAGTAACCATTTCTTATTCATCGTTATTAGCTGTCCGGCTTAAATTTTGTTGTTTTCATTGTGACAATTATCAAAACCTTTTTAAAAGATGAAAAAATTAAAACTTTCTTCAGCTCTTGACTCCAGCCAAAAAGATCAGGTTAACTTAAGGTTAAATGAATAATATAAAAAACCAGAGCGGGTACGAGGCACTGCTCGGTGCATCTTACTGGGGTAAGAGTAACGTTAAACCATTGCTCTACGATTAATACCATAATCTGACTTGGTGCATCCCCTTATTCTGAGGGTCGCTCAGCAATTCTTAAATTCATTTTTGAATTTCAAGTCTGGAAATATAAAAGTGGGCACATCACCATCTCGTTCAGCTTTGTCAGTGATCCTATAAAAAATATACCCGAAGGGCTTTAAATTTAGGCTTACTAATTTTCCTGGTTAAGCTCGTTTTTTAATTGTGGGTCTTTACTTTCATAATGCCCAACAACCTCCTTTTTGCCCCCTGACATGAAATCGAAAATAAAAGTAAAACAAAAACAAACCATTATAGCGTGTACATACAAAGCTTAAGGCTTTTTTGAGTCCCAGAGTCAGCCCAGCAGTCATATCGACAAATAACAGTCTGTTATTGGTGCATTGTTGCAGTGTCATGACAACATTTTAAGCTTTGTATGTGTTGTATTTTAGGTCTCTGTCTATGCTAACAGTAACATGCCTACGTGATCCCATTTTTATTGCTCTGGAAGACCTCTCAGCATTCATGTCGAAAATTGAAATAGCCAATGTTAAATAGGGACCTGTAAAGTACCATATCACCATAATTCATCCCTTTTATGGTGCCTAGTCTTCGTCGCAATACACTTAATGCTAACAGGCCAACAAGAAAATACATAGTTAATTTTTTATAAAAAAGGCTTGTAAACTACCTTGACACCAAATTTAAGCTTTCTAAGTTGATTGATAAAATTTTTTTACTGTAAGTCCTATCTTGGAAAATTGGGTATAAATTACCCACTTTTAGTCTCTTGATGGCGGCTCCAGCGGTCATATCGAAAAACAACATGGCCCATATTCAGTGTAGGTTTCAAAGTACTCTTGAGCTTTCTACCTCGACTGCTATGCGATTCCAAATAGACTTTTATTATTAAGTATAGTAAATAAAAACAATTCAAAATTCCACTATAGCTACGGTGTCTCTGGTGGTGACCTGATCGATCAAACGAAGTAAAATATGGCAGCCAACAGAGCTTAACGGTCACAGAATTAGAAGAGAGCTTCCTGTTTGCTCAGTTGTTAAAATGAATATGATTATTGTGCAGGAGAGATGTTTTGACATGTACATTAACACGAACTGATGGACAAAATATTTTGTCATATAGTGACGTCAAACGAAGTAATTAAGATTGTGCTTAGGCACATTCCAGATCGATTGTGATAGGAACGTGTGTTGTTTGGAATGTGCCTCAGGACAAGACGGATGTCTATATAAGGTAGCATTAGGGGGTACAATCTATTGTTCTAAAACTAGATTTTCTAGATTGTATAAATGGGGTCATAATTTGGGACCCAACGTCTCGAGTTTGGAATAGAATTTGAACGAGATTATAATACGAGTTTGAAGAAGGAAATCTGTATCTCGACTGAAAGCAGTTACAACATCTCGTGCCGATTTATAAGAAGATTTAAGAGACTCATAATCGGAGTTTTTGTATGTATTTATGGGCCAATATTGAAATCTTGTGTATGGTTATTTTCAGACTGTACCAATTATGTTTCCAGTCTGCTACTGTTGTTCAACTATAAGTACTCCTTATATAGGCGTGAGCCTCTTTCCAGGTGGGTCGAAACCTTTAAAATCTGTTGGAACCAGTTCCTACTTTAAGGCAATACCTCAGGTTTTGGTGTCTCGTAGCTTTTGCCTTCCTTGCTCCTAGAAATCAATCAACCAGTCAGTATCAAGCGACTGATTTAACAATTCATGCTGTGACACTTCAATCAGCTACCAGGACACTAAGATTGGATTGATCTAGTCTGTCATATGATCTAATAACAAGTGTACCCCAATGAAATGATCGTGAAGTCCGATGCGAAAAATCATGCCAGAAAACAAAATTATGTAACGATTACTATTTTGATTGAAAATATATTTACGACATAGATATACAAAGCTACGACGGCATTTTCAAAACTTAGTTAACAACAAAAACAATAAACGCAAATACTGTATTCTCAATGCTATAACGATTAATTAACTCATCCATAACACAATCCACAAATATACAAATACATGAGATCTTACAAGTTTTAGTGTCATTTTCTGATCCACATTACGAAAGTGAACTTGCACTTGCCAAAAGCATATCAGCACCATAATATGACAAATTAGTAAGTCTACAATAAAAGCTAGAAGCAATGTATTCATTTACACAATCAATTCTCTCTTTTTCCTTGCATTTAAAACTGCATTTTTTCCTTGTTCAGTTTATTGTACGGTACAAGCTCTCACTAGCAGCGTGTTTGTATACACCAATGAGTCAAAAAGAAAAGCTGGGAAGATAACGTCAGCCATGTCATGTTTTCCTAAATTGCCTTTGCCAGGCAAAATGTTGCCTCCATCGTGTTTTACTGTCGATATCCAATCAGTTCTCTCGCTTTTAGGTCTCAAAGTTTCAAAATGTACATTTCTTGTGTCTTTTGGTGCCAGAGTCGGCAATACAAAACGGGAGGGCGGGGGAGGGGGTGGAAGAGAAGTTTGTGCCAAAGAAATTACAATTAAGACTGAAAATTGTAAACAGCTAATGGATCCGACTATTTTGTTTGAGGGAACTAGTGGGGCAAGTCTTATCTCACTTCGCCGGTGAGTTTGTGGTCTTCGGGTCGGTGTCTTACGAGCTACAGTCCGTAGTCTTCAATATCTCGCGTCTTAGTTAGAAAATGTTTAAACTGATTCTGCTTCTGTTGTTGGCAGATTTGGTTAGTCGTATCAGTTATGGCCGTGCATACATTATCGCGCGATACGACGTACAACATTTTTGTGCTTTCATGTGGCGTGTTAAAGAGTACAGTACTTTCTGCCGTTATCCCTTGTTTTTAAACAACCGAAGGCTTGTACTCTGCATTTCCTTAGCATTTTGTTAGGCAAACTCCCTATGTCAAGATGTGACTTATTCTGTTGCGATACATTCCCATTTAGGCACTTATGTAATACATTTTCCGTTTGATAACACAACTGACTTTTTAGTTATTCAACAGAAGTGACTTCATTGCGTTTGAGAACATAAACAAGAAGAAAGTTGGTTTCTGAAAATTTCTGTGTTTTTCTCTTCTCTACCCCTAGTTATGCCCAGAGATCAAAGTTTAACAGGTTATGGGCCAAGTCCCACGACTCAATGGCAAAACCTAGCGTTAAATGTGGATGAAAAAATGTTCGAAATTTGGGAAAAACATCTATGGTTATACGAAACTCAAGAAGCTGAAGGGCACTTGTGGGCCCAATTGAAGTCAATGCTGAGAAAAACGAAACTGCTTTTGCAGAACTGATGCATGAGACGATGGTAGGCATTTCAAATGTTAAAGGATCATTATGCTGGAAGTGGAAAACCCAGGATTATTACATTGTACAACCAATTAACAACTTTAAACAATTACATATTACGTGCTGAGACAGCTGCCAATGCACTCAGGAATGCTGAAGAAATTGTAAGTGACAGTTTGCTGGTAGCTATGGTTATGAAAGGACTTCCGGAGGAATATCAACCATTTATTGCTGTGATAACCCAGTCGGAGACTGTGAAGAACTTTTACATATTTAAACACTCATTGAGGAACTTCGAGGGCAGACCAGATACTCGAAACCTGATGCCAAGAATTAGATCATGAAAACAAGGGACTACAAGAAAACCAAATTTAAATGCCAAAACTGTGGCATAACAAGTCACAAAGCCAATGAGTGTAACAAACCACGGCAGGAAAGGAAGTGGTGTAGCGTTTGTAACTTAACATCAAAAACAAAGCAAGGATAAAGCAAAGAAAGTTGCTGAAGATGATAACCGGCAAAGTTTCGTATTCAAAACCAATGATGATGTTACGTACCTTGACATAGATGCTGAACCCTTGTTAGTCGACTGCGGAGCAAGCACACACATTGTCAACACCGATGTGAACTTCATTTCTACAGACGACTCGGTAAAGCCACAGGTACTTGCCAAACAGGTGAACACTCGAAATCGAGAACCTGAAATTAGAGCTATTGAACCGTTTGAACTGGTCCACGTCGATCTTTCTGGACCAACTGATCCAACTGCAAAAGAAGGATTTCGACATGTCATCATATTCATAAATGATTAAACTGGATTAATTTTCACCTATTTCCTTACAGAAAAATCGGATGCATCCAGGGCCATCTAAAAGTTCTTGGTCTATACCTCGCCTTGTGGGAAAGTTAAAACATAAAACTATTATGAAGATGTCTTCCTAGCAGGTGCGTAGTGACAATAGAGGACAATATACTCGGAAAGAATTCACCAATCTCCTTCTAAAGTACCGCATCAAGCACGGCTGAAAGAATTGGAGGACAATATTTGAAATGGCCAGATCCACACTTATCGAGTCTGGCTTACCAAAGTGTTTATGGACCTATGCCATCGTGACTGCAACTCACATCCAAAACCACCTGTTTGTAAAACGCATCCAGAATACACCGGATGGAATTATCATCGGAACCAAACAAAATTTATCACTGTTGCACATTTTTGTGACTGTTTTTTATGCATGCAGCCATGATGCGAAGACGCTCGGCCCAAGAAGCAGAAAGGGGTATTTTGTGGGATATGACAAGGTCAGTCCAGCGAACCTCGTGTATTACTCTTAATTACATCCAGTTTCAAAACACCTATTAGTCAAGTTCACCGACAAGTTCGATGTAGGATGCCCAGACAACAGGATGCTGGAGTTCGACAAGGAGGCGGAAGAGAATCAAGAGATTGCAACAAAATTGAGAAGACAGCACAATCCTCATTACTTGAGAATGTTGTAAAAACCATCCACTGAAGGAACCTACCGGAAATCCTACCCATTGAGACGTCGTCAACAGGAGACACTAAAACATGAACCAGATTAACCGATACCATTAACCCTATTGACCTTTGTTATGTACTCAATGTCCCTACGAATTACCAGGAGGCAACAAGCGGAGGAAACGCAGATCAACAGCGGAAAGCAATGGATGTGGAATATAAGTCATTAGTTGAAAATGAGACATTTGAGTAGAACTTCCCTCTGATAAAAAAATAGTCGGAGGAAAGTGGGTTTATAACATCAAAGGAAACGGCACATATAAAGTCCGTTGGGTAAAAAAAGGATGTAGCCAAGTGTACGGTCTGAATTATTACGAATCTTTTTCGCCGGCAGCAAGAATGGAATAAGTGGCGATGCTCGTGCAACTAGCAGCTCAACATGATTGGAGCTTGCGTCAAATGGATGTAAAAGGTGCTTATCTGCACGCGCCAATCGAGAGCGATGTTTACGTTAATCAACCACCCGGTTATGAGGAAACCAAACAACCGAATGTAGTCTGGAAACTGAATAAATCACTTTAAGGGACCAAAACAAAGTGGTCGTAATTGGCACAACACAGTTTATGATTTTCTTATGACCGAACAATTCGTACAATCTACAGTTGAGCCATGCCCATTCATTTGCCGACACGATGATGATGTTACTGTATTGTTAGTTTGGGTTGATGGCATCATCACAGCCGCCAGCTCGCCCAGTTTGTTAAATCTGATTTAAAAAACCCTTGGTAACAAGTTCGAAATGAAGGACCTTGGAATGCTGTCTGCATTCATTGGAATTAAGTTCACGCAAGGCGCGAATTTCGTATCGATGTCATTATCCCACTATCTTGAGGATCCTATTCAGAAATACGGTTTTGCAGATTGCAAGCCCAGAGCCACACCATGCGAGGTAAACATGTAAACGTATGCTGATGCTACATTGACCAATGACATTGATCGTACCAAGTATTGCCAGATGGTGGGGCGTTTAGTACATACGATGAGTTGTACTCGGCCTGACCTTAGCTATATTGTCACCAAATTATCACAACCAAAAGTAGGAGGTCCAGTTATGCTGCAACATGTTTTTCGTTACATCAAAGGAACATTCGATTACAAGCTTACATACCGAAAGCAACAAGTCAATTTGAAGTAAGTCACACATTCTGATGCTGATTAAGCATCGTCGGTGGATGATCGTCGAAGTATCACCGGTTACTCTGGTAGTTTTAGCGATGACGATCCTGTAATAGGCTGGAAATTAAAGAAGCAATCATCTGTACGACTTTCAACATATGACGCCGAGTATACGTCACCCTCGGTTGTATGCCAAGAAATGACTTGCTATGCAGTTAGTCAACGATGTTTTGTCAAAATCGCCACAGCTAATCACAGTCTTCAACGACAATCAAGGAGCGATCGCTTTAGCCAAGAATCCTGTCAATCACTTCAAAAGCAAACACATCGACATCCGATATCATTTCGTTAGAAAACATCTTATCAGCAACAATGTATCGTTGAATTATGTACCGTCCAATGTGAACTATGCAGATGCGTTACAAAACCAACCCAGAAAGAAATGTTAAAAGTACTTTAAGATACATTTTCGGATAAACTAACAGTCATGGAGGAGGGTGGTGGTGGGTGGTGTCAAGACAAGACTTGTTTTCAGTTCTGTTGCGATATATTCCCATTTGGCCACTTACGTAATAAAAGTGTACGTTTAATAACACACATGGCTTTTCAGTTATTCAACAGGACAGTCCTCATTGTGTTTGAGAACATAAACAAGAAGAAAGTTGGTTTCTGACTGTGTTTTTCTCTTTTCTATCCCTCGTTATGGCTAGTGATCTAAGTAACACAACACCCTTCCCACTTAATGGTAAAATCAATTTGTAATTGAAAAACTTAATTTCTCTCTTTAGTTAAATGTATTCATTATAACTGGCTGTTGGTAAGAGGAAAACAAACTTGCAGCTACCCATTGCAAATAATTTTTGGAACAATTTGAAATTTCAAGAGATGGTTTTATTATCATTGGGAATAAAGTGTTCCCTATTTCAGTTTAGAAGTAAAATGTTTGATGATTTCGAATACTAGCAAAAGGAGGGCGTCACCTAGGAAGAGAAAAGGGGATAAAGACCCCCTAAATCTCGGACTCTTTCCCAGTTTTAAGTACCTTGTTACAGCTACTGGTTAAACCTGACTTACTTTTTTCGGCTTTTTTCCAAACGACGTGGGGCAAAAACCTCTGAATTGTCGGAATGAGGAACTGGAAAGAACATCTTACAAAATACTCCTACACCTTTCATGATCATTTTATCACAACCGATCTAAAGTTACCCCGCAGCTAGTTCCGATTCGCCTGAACCCCTCTACATCAGAGGCTCCACTTCTCAATACGACAAGAGCCTTGTATTTATTCATCAAGCTTTTCTTTTTGTCTCATTGGTGTGTGTGTTAGAATACCTAACTCCCAATAACGTATACCTGAATAGTGGACTCTGGTGCATATTTCATTAACCTGAGCTTGTTCTTTCACTTAATTCTTATTCAAATTGCAATAAAAAAACATACAGCATATATACAAAAGAGAGCTATCAAATCCCTTTGCGTGTATTTATGTGGAAAATTGCTCCCTTCTTTCTCAGTACCTTAAACTTGAAAAGGATCATTAACGTAAGAATTTAGAACTTTAACAAAAGTTACACTACGTAAGAACTGGTATACCTTTAGCTCAACAAATTATCCGTTTCAAAAATACAACTAGTGGTATCTGGGCCCTGTCAGAAAACGGATTATTGTAATCCAAAAGACTACTCAGAACTATCCTCATTTCTATTTATGGTAGACAGCTTTATCCTAGTATATTCATGGATTCTTCATTCTTACATTAAACTGAATGCAGTATTTAACAAATATTGATATTTCCTGCAACTTACCTGCAAAAATCATCTATCCTATTCAAAATCACAAATCTACTTTATCCTAAAGTTAAATTGCGGTCAACTATAGGATTGACGGTTGTGTTATAATGTACCTGATGTAAATCTTGCTTTCATTGTTGACTTCAATGCTCTTTCCTACTTTCCATAATTTCTATTATTAACACCATGTTATTAATCATTGCCATGCATTTTCAAATTCTGTTCAGCTTCTGAAATGTCATTTCTTATTTTCGGTTTTCAAATATGCATAAAATATTAGTGACGGTTACTAATTCACAGTTGATAAAAGACAGTAAAAAAAAAAAAAAATCCTTCTGTCCAACCCAGTGCTGGTCAAAACGAACCTGTTTATTTCCAACGGTTTCAACTTCAGTCTTCTTTTATTCTTGCTCCGTAACTTATCCTATAGAGATGGGGGTGATCACAGGACAGCTTTCTGTTTTAAACCATGTGAAACCAAATGATAACTTGTAGAAATAAAATACACTGCGCGGACACCAACTTAAACTTACAATATAAATATCCGGACCGAATAAAGTGATATTAAAAGTAGAGAAAAAAACTCCACAAAACTGTCCTTAGTTCGATTCTAAACTATGCCTTTAAATGTCCTGATTATCTGTTCTACCAAGAAGGCAGTTGAAAGTTAATTTACCATTAAAAAACTTTCCAAATCACTTTTTTCCCTTCTACCATTCTTTCTCAGAATTATTTGACATATCCTCAAAGTCAATGTAAACAAAACCCAGCCTGTCATAAACGATGACGTTCCTTGCCATAACTAATTTAGATAGAGTTTTACATTTCTTCTGGTAAAAAGTTGTTTCAGAAAAACAGGTTTCTGTGTCTGGAGTCTCTTGAGTACAGAAAATAATTAAAAAATCCCACCTGATAATAGTAAAGGGCGGCACATGTAGCAACCTGAAAATTGTTCATAACAAATATAAATAAATAATTCATCACCGATCACTGTAAAAGTATTATTTAAAAATACTATTAAACAAAGCGAAAACTCTAGAATTCATGCCTAGAAACAGATAAGCAGATACAATTAATTAATACAAGCTAATTACAACCCATAAATTTTCGTCACTCATTGCCATTTATATTACTAGGTTACAGTTTTATAATTAAAGGCATTATTGTAACTGGAATCTAGTATATATGGCACTGTGAGGGGCACCATACTGGGAAAAACTGCTATGCCCTGTTTCAGGAATTTACCCATCAAGTCAAAACAATGCTACATCATTACCTTTTAATGCCTAGAAACAGATAAGCAGATACAATTAATTAATACAAGCTAATTACAACCAATAAATTTTCGTCACTCATTGCCGTTTATATTACTAGGTTACAGTTTTATCATGAAAGGCATAATTGTAACTGGAATCTGTCTATATGGCACTGTGAGGGGGACCATACTGGGAAAAACTGCTATGCCATGTTTCAGGAATTTACCCATCAAGTCAAACAAAGCTACATCATTACCTTTTGGGTATCGAAAAGAAAGCATTACCAGGTCTCTTGGTGTCTTCATTTTCTATATTTCTTCAACATACGAAGCTGGAAAGAGGCCAGTTTTCCCATTTAGTTCTCCTGTCCACCAACCATCATCATTTTGCTCAATAAGTGTTACAATATCCCCTGGTTTGATCGTAAGTTCATCAGGCTGTGCAGCAGCGTACTCATAGTTCACTCGACACATGCTTAGCATCGAATAATCCTCTAAAAAAACGATAGCAAATAAAATATTTAATATTTCACAAATAAAATAAAAATATTTATATCAGTCATGTTATTTACTTTATGACCTATGTCAGCAAACTATGACCGGTGGTGTTCTAATAATGGTACATTTTCACAAAATGGTTCAAAATTAGTGATGAGCGCATACCACCTAGAGCTGGAAAGCCAATTTTACAGTGTTTTTCGGGAATTTTGTGAATCACAAATGCTTCAGTAGGCAAACTTAATCACTCAACGTGTGACGTTATTTACATATTTACACTATCTGTGCACATCATGTTCACCGCCAGTATTAGCGCCAGCGTCATATATATCTTACTGCTTCTCGTCAATTCCATATACATTGTAACAAAAACGTAGCTTTTATTAATAATATTAAGCTCCATCTTGCACCCAAAAAAATTAGATAATAACAAATGAAGAAAAGCAACATTAAAAACCTCAAAAATACCCTTATCTGGTGCTAAGTAAATAGATTGCCTTTCTTCATTATTTAAATTGTATTATACTTATTTATTTATTTGTATACACAGGACTAATACGAAAAAAACCCTGTTGAAATATTATCAAATAATAATAATAATAATAATAATAATAATAAGGGTCACATGTTATTAAAAACTGTTTTTAACAGTCATCATACAATACTTGAACCTTCACTACATTTTACGAAACAGCACAACCCTTTTATTGTACGTATGGGGCCTGAAAGAAAAGAACATGACCCCCAGTATGAAATGGTCAGTAATAACTCACGCGCAGCCCTATTCAGACAAATCAAAAAAGCGCAACCTTTGTTTGCGTGAAAAATTCGAGATCCTTAATTACGCTAACAAAGAGGAACTGTTAAACAAGCACATCCATCTATCTATCTATCTATCTATCTATCTATCTATCTATCTATCTATCTATCTATCTATCTATCTATCTATCTATCTATCTATCTATCTATCTATCTATTCATCTATCCATTCATCTAGGCAATTAGCTAGTTTTTTAGGTACCTATCTATTTATTATATGTACAAAAGCAGTTGCCTAACCTGGTGCATTACGATGCTCTGGTGGCCCGTCAAATTCGTCGTCTCCTTGTAAAGAAGGACCAAAGTTTAACGTTATAAAAAATCGAAGTCAAAGTAATTCTCTAAGCGTAATATTCTACAAACAAATCTAACCAGAAATTGACAACATAATTCAACACAGTATCCATCAGTGCAAACATCAATAAATTATGTATTCAACCTCATTTTTGTCAAAGCCACATAAAGGTAAGAAGTCGTGGAGTCATACAATGCAGATGCCAGCCACCTCCATGTGAATTTTTGCTTTGTTGCAGACCATATATTCAAAACATTCTAATACTTTTAATTTATTTCATGTGTTCCAAAGACCTTTAATATAATCTACGGTATTAAAATGTATTTTGCTCATTGTAAAGTAAACAAAGATGATTATATTGAATGCAACCAAGATGACCTCAATTCCTTTGCGACTATTACACCATCAGCTTGGTGAATTTTGTTCCAAGTTGCCTCAATAGAACCTTTACATAAAATCTCTTCTTTAGTTCAATTTTGTTTCTGGGGTTTCTGAACTGGGTATCTAAGAAAAAAATTCTACCTGTCAACTAAAAAGATGCGGTATTTCAAAAAGCCCTTTGAGATCTAGGTAGGAGCATTGGAGGACTGGTTGAAAGAATCATTTACCAAACAAAAGCCTGGCTTACATACTAAGGAAGTCACCGAAGCTTTGCGCTGAGTGAAGTTAATTCTTTTTCACATATTGTTAATTCAAGCAATAGTGTTTTTATGTCTGTTATTCAAAGAAATTTCACTTTACTTTACCTTCTGAATCATACTGCCCTTGACCAGCACCGTACGCCGAGTAATCCAATCCCTCTACAGACGTGGATCCTCTTCTTGTACAATCAACTGGAATACGCAAATGGCTGTGCAACATACCCTGTGACAAAGAGAAAACAGTTGAGAATTTATATCTACAAACAGTGCGAATGAAGTGTCCGAATATCCCGGAGAAAACTGGTATGCATTCGCATGATATTACGCGTACGCGTAAAGAAATTTTTTTTCTTATGTAATGCAACTTTCGGTCGATAAAACACTTGGGAAATTTCAGCCAAGGGTAGAATATTAGAGTTACTCTTGAAAACATCAACGATTTCAATAAAATCACTTTGTATTGGACTGTGAAATTATAGGGTCAAGTGGATAGCCACATAAAAACGAAAAATACGGGGGATCAAGGTAATAATTAAAAAACTAGTTGAATTGCTTTCTTTCAAAATAACGTTCATTTTTGGTCGATAGCTATTTCGCTGGTACTCGACTAGACCAAAGGCGTCAGAATAAGAAAGCTGAACGCAAGTGTGCTTTTTATTCAATACTGACAAAACACAGACGATCAAGAAAGCCCGCCTTTCAGACTTTTTTAAAATAGGCGGAGAAAAACTCGCCACTTGTGGTGACCAAGTCTCCAAAACAATAGTAAACTATAAACAATTGCTTTTTGTTTGTAATGAGGAGGTGATGAAAGTAGGATATGAATCGTCTCTAATGTTCCTAAATGAAGGTAGACCTAGCTTGGCCCATTTATTTGGACTGATGTTTCTCGACATTTTCACTGGATTTACGATTTAGCAGCCAATCCTGTGCTACAGCAGAATCATAATTCACAATTTTCCTTGTAACTTTGCATGGTCTTTTGGGACGAAGTCGACAAACACAGGTTTTTTGCCTAAAAGCACTGAGCACGTGTTGTTTTATTCTATCCATCACCCTCAAGGGCGTGTACCTGGTATGACAACGACATTTAAAATCGTGTACAACCGAAGGCAAGAGATCCTTTGTTGACGAAAGGAAGAATTTTTCGCGAGTTACAAATAACTTCGGGTGCAGTAGCAAGATAACATTCTGGTAATTCAATTTTCAAAGTTAGTTGAAACCAGTCCTATCCAAGGTAGTCTTGGATAGATAGTTCACTTACGGGGACCTGTTTAAAAGGGTTCTCGAACGTAGATAATTTGTATCAAAAAGTGATGACCGAAATTACAGTTTGACAGTACCATAAATACGAAGGATTAGTACGAAAAAAAGAAACAGCTATTGTGACTGCCAGTTTTATGATAATTTCATCAGAAAATATAGGAGCAAAGATATACATACATACATACATACATACATACATACATACATACATACATACATGTATATAAATCCATTCAAAAACAGAAATAACCTGCGCTGAAATAAAAATGATAAACTACTTTCGAATACAATGTGGTAGACCTGAATGAATGCAACTACCTTTGCTCCAATATCGGTTACAGGGGGTGTGGTATGGGCTTGAAGGAAAAGAACATTGAATAATGAAATAACCGGCAAAAAAGCATTGAATGCTTATGCAACAACCGAGTAAGTGTAAATATAATAGGCGAAGTGAAGAAGAAAATGATCTGGTAGGTAATGATGTATGGCATAGGAACAGTAACAATGATTTCAAGATTAGAAAACAACATGAACTGGGATTATGTGACAGTTTCTAGTTCGCAGTTGAGAATACATAGGTGAAGTTATACTAGGTAACAAGTTTCACAAGTAAATGGTGTCCGTAACCATTAAAACTGGATAAATTTTACTTAAATTATGGGGAACTGGCTGAGATGATTGAGTTATTGCAAGAAAAGGGATGAAGGATACCTTCGGGGAAAAAGATTGAAGTGAGAGTACAGTGAGGGTTAAAACAGCGAAAAGATGATTCGACTGAAAAATTAAACAGTAGCGATCAAGGTTAAGCGATAAGACCAACAGGATCGCAGCTTGTAGAGGAAAAAGATTCATCACGGCGACCACCGACAACAGTAACAGCTAAAAGCAAAAGAAAATAACAAAAAATACATATCTTAAACAAAATATCTGTTTATTTCTCCTTTTTCTTTCTCTTTCTTTAACCAGCTTTCCTTGTCTCTCGTTTTGCTATTCTGTATTACATACACACACACACACACACACACACATATATATATATATATATATATATATATATGTGTGTGTGTGTGTGTATGTAAATTTTCTTATTCATAAAAGTAAACAAATTACCTGTTTGTCCCTGCCCTCAACAATGAAGGCTTGTAAGCGGTGATTTGGTGGGTCCTTATCTTTAAGCTTTGCCAAACTGCATAGTAATCTATACGCACTTGCATCCAGACAGTCAACGACTGCATCCGCCTTAAAATAAGAAAATACAGGTTAGTTCCAATAGTACCTAACATTAATCCGTTGTTCCACGAAAACCCCCCATTATATTACAAAGGGGCTTACTATTGGAGATTTACTGTAGTTTCCTGGTAATAACACGTCTTCCTCTTATCCTTTTTTTAACCCTTACAGTAGGCCCTTTTGAGTTTTCTGATGACACATACCTAAGTAAGAGTTATCGTTCACCATAGTAGAAAATAACAAAGAATACTTACGTGAATTAGCTGAACGGAGACATCTTCTTGTGCATCTATATCTGCAAATTTCGGTGTTTCTTGATAAACCGAACAAAGCTTTTCCAGACCTGTAAAAACAAATAAACAATCCAGCATTATTTCCATATTTACTCCCCAGTTCTTCAGCTTCACTAAACAATCACAGTTGAAAAACTTAATTAGTTTCATTGGCAGTCATTCTCGCGTTGAAACTGAATTCTATCTCCAAAGCCAAAAAAATGCATTCTTTACATAATTGAGTAGAAATTCATAGAAAGCATAACGTAAGCTTGAAAAATAAAAGAAACAATATCCAAAACTTACATTTAATCAGTTCACATGTTCTATGCTGTTAATGCTTCCTTAAATGCCAATTACAAACTTATTGTAAGTAACAATATCCTACCTCCCTTTGTAAAATAGAAATAACATGCAAATAATACCTGATCGGGCATGAATTTCCGATTGCAGATTTCTGTTTATGGTTGCCAGCTTCGTCTCAAGTGCTAGTTTTCTTCTTTTTGAATCCATTTGATTATTGAAATCGCATTCCTGAGTGACGGGTAAAAGTTAATTTACACTGGAGAATTGTAATAAGTCACAATAATCACTGGAAGACACACCAAGACATCAGTGTAAAAGCAAATTTCTTAAAGAATTCATTTTAGTGGTCCAGTAAAACGGCTCAGTAACATTAGCCTGTAAAGAGTAACATTTAAAGTGCTGTGAAGTGTTAATTATAAGCTGTTTTCTGTTATTTGAACGTTCACGAAACAAGTTTCGATTTTAAAACTGGCAAAGAAAAATTCTAATTGTCCAAAACAAAGCATGCAGCAGAAATAGGGGGTTCCCAAGGTATACTACTTACTAACTAACTAAATACCATACCTGCTGCTTTCAAAAAACAACCACCAAAGTGAAATGAATGGTCCAGGTGCCGATACATTTGTCACAGTGGAACTGTTCTTTTCCATAATTCAAATCGTTTTCGAGAAGTGTCATTGATAAGCCTCATGTTTCGGAAAGTGAAAAGGTGGGGCTTTTGGTGTGCAGTTGAAACTCAAGAGCAACAACTATCTGATTCTCTGCACCACATCATTTACGATATACAACTATGTTCCACATATTATACGCTCTTCAAATTCGTTTATTTGACTGTTTCAAACTTGGTCTGAGGTAATTTCTCTTTGAAGCCCATCTTTCGATATCCGAACAACGTTTACAATGGATATAATATGTCGTAATCTTCAGATCTTCAAAATTTCCTAGACAGTCACCCTTACAGTTATGGAAGTCTTTCAAGCAATTTTAAATAACTGATTAGTGATGCTAAACCTTGACAAAGCATGCATACAGAGCTTACCTGCTATTCTAAAATGTCAATTCTTGTATCGTGATGTGGCAAGGATGTTAACGTGTAAATCTATTAACAGACTGCTCATAACAATAAATTGAAATATGTGGAAAATACAAGTTACATTATTTCCCAGAAACACAAACAAACACACATATATATGTTCAGAAACTGATGACGGGGATTATGAAGGAGTTCACGAAGTCTCTTCTTTTCATAACATCCGAAATGTGGTTGATTCCAAGTTTAAAAATTCCGTCCTCGTCAAAGAAACGGCAAATGCCAAATAAGTGTTAGCAATTTTATGCAACATTTAACAAGATTCGCTCACTCTTTTACTACACAGCTTCGCTTCAAAACACTTTTCACCGCGTTCTTGTAGCCAATTTAAGCTTGGGCTACTAGCCTTCTGGTTCCAGTACATTCTTCGTAAAACAAAGCTTTATTGGTGTTTTTATTTGGTTGCACTTTTCTATGGTCTGACCAAACAATAATCTACTCCTTACAAATTTTAAGTCTTGCATCTTTCTCCACTTTTGCACATTCTCGTAGTTTACTTGTTTACATTTCATGATCTTGGTATGACACCCGAATCTTAAAACAACACAACCTAAGTATTAAAATACATTGGTTGCAAGTATTAATTTTTGGTTACAGTGGTTGTCTCCTAAGCTTATTACCATAATTAAAGTCGTCCAAGAGTACAAGATATAGCTCGAGTACAAGAATGTAATTTTCATTTCCAAAACTTTGCATAGGCATCGAGTGTAGAATATCAAAAATACTACATTTTTTCCTTTGCCTTCCAATCACAAAAATGATCTTCTAACTAAGGCAATACGACTACTAAAATCAAACTTGGTCCCTTACAAAACAGTCGTAGATGATTTGGTCTGACGGTTGCCGTTCACTTCCTCTTGTTCTCTTTAACTCTTCCATATCTCCAAGTACATCTATACGTTCCGCTTCTGCCTTTTGACTTGTAAAGAGCTACGAAAAATTGTATAAAACATATTTAAGCGTCGAAATAAAACGTAAAACACTGCAAGAAAATCGTCAACAGGCCGTCATTCCTCATCTGCACGTATCTGCAATCGATAAGGCAATTGTTCACGCCACAATGACTAAAAGTTTTCTTTTTGCTAAATTGTAACACTCCATACAAATACACACACTACATCATATTGATATGTTTTTATACCTCTGAACTTTTTGGTACATAATCCAATAAAATGTCACTGTACATTTTGAATATACTTCGTAAATATGCCACTCGCTCCTCCTCTAGTCTTTGGATCGCCTACAGAAAAACAACAAAAAAAGATTTATAAAAAAGTCATCGCAGTCAAGGTTGCGCACAGGTATGTATGTACCTTTTTTCTTTCAGGCAACAAAAACTAACAAGACCACTCTTGTATGTAAGGTTACAAAGAAAGCTTAAAATGATAAAGAAATAATGTAAAATACACAGGTTGTCTGACGGCTACAGATAAAAAAAATCAACTGTTTTCATTAACATTCAAACTTATGCTCAACTCTCATTGCATGTGAGTGGTCCTGCCCCTCACCCAGTTAAGCTCGGGGCTGGGCAAAGTGCCGTGACCTTCGTGCAAAAAGTGCAAAATGCATAGCAATATCAAGATGGATAAGTCACATGGAAATCACCAAAGAATCCTTTTAATATTTACAAAGAAACACAAAGGAAAACCACAAGATATCCAGAAATGGGTTACCGCAAGTGAATTTGGCTTTCATTGTCATCTGCTTTGCGAATGAAGCTTCTGAAGCTATGTTCATTACCGGATAGTATTGTCAACTTGATATTTCGAGATAAGAATGTGGAGAAAGAGCAATGCTATTAAGTACAAGGCAAGGATCATTGCAACTCTTACCTTACTCATTATTACTATCAATGTATGTAATAGCATATAAATTACATGATATCATATTCTATTACACTACAATATATATGATATGATATACAATGATGATATTATATTATATATTTTTAATCATAGAGTAATCATGTTTACAATCAGTAATAAAGTGACAAAAGTACTTTCAAGGCTTGAACAAAATTCAAGCTTATGACTTACGTTGCAACTCCCTTTGAGTGCTGATTGTAGCGAGAGCCGACTGCGTTCAACTGACACAAGTTTTCGCACGTGGTCTTTATCTAAAATAGAATAAAAAGAAATCGACACCAAATAAACAAATTTTGATTTCAATATAAAAAACACGTACTTTGGTTGTTACAAAGATAGTGACTGACTACGTACGCTACTTTTTATACACGCAAAAACTGGCGAGCCTTTGCCTTTTAGTACTGTGATCTGCAATATACCATGTATTTCTCCCATGCCAACCGAGTTACTTTCATCCATCTTGTGCACTTCCGGATCTTAATATTGTGGGCAAGTACAAAGCATCTGCTTCCTATTTCCCCACAAAATTATAAATAATATAAATAATAACATAAACGGGTGGCTTCCAGAAAATGAAAGGCAACAATCGGCATGGTGACATTATTGCAATTAAAAAAATAACAAATTCCCCATTACTACATAAAAACTAACTTTTATCTTTCTTTGATTACAAACGACGAGGATAATATACTCTTCTAAGTACCTCTACCCTTAAATATAGAAATCATCTTAGGCTAAGCTAGCGGAAACATCATGTTCTTTTAATTCAGTTTACAAAAATACAAGTTGTGTCCAAATATTTATGAACACAATGTTGGCAATACTGCTGATCAACGATGAAAACCTCTAGACAAACCGGACTTTGATAAAACAAAAGCAATATCGCCAGCTCCGATATAAATATTGGTGAGCACAACGGTGCAAAATACAGGTATAAGTTCCTGACCGACCCAAAGCAGTTTCGACCAAAAACTAGTCTATTTAGTACGCCTAGACATTGGCGTCAGAAATCTCAAACGAGACATCCTTCGGAGCACCTGAATACCGTAATGTCGGTAAAGCACAAATGTATTTTAATACAACTTCTTTGTAATGCTGGCAATGAATGAAGCACCATGACTGTGTACAATACAGGGACTTGGTATAGTGTCATTAGAGTCTAGCTTGTCTCGACGTTACCATCATTGAATGCCAGGATTGCAAATAAGTGACGTTTAAATCCATTTGTGCTTGTCCCATACTACAATGTACAGGTGACTTTAAGGACGTCTCCTTTGAGATTTCTGGCCTCTATGACTGGGCATACTGAAGAGACTGGAAATTAGTCGGAACCGGCCTGCTTCTGTCTGGAGGTTGTGTGTGTAAATTTCATCCATGTGTTAATCCATATACACAGGTACAACAAAACCAAGATATTTATAACTCAAAAGCCATACAAACCTGTCTTTGTAACATTATCTTCAGCTTTCTTGCATTTTGAGTCCAGCTGAATTTTGAACAAAAATTTATCACAAGGTAAAGTTATTACGAGACAATTGTAAGAACATATGAGGCTGGAAGACCAAGTATAAAATAAAACAATGCAGAAGCCACAAAAAATGATTAAGGACGCAGCTTTTCAACTGACTGAAATAAATTCATAACGATATGCTGTCATTTCCAAATTTCTCTAACCCAATGACCCTCAACTATACAACTTAAAACTTAACGACGAAAAATAAACAAATAGAACTTGTATTGTATCCTCTCAATCCCATCAAATCTCGCCTTTTTTTCCTTTTAAAAGGTAATAACGGAAATATTTTCTCTTTGCCCACGGTATGTGTGGGAAAATCATTGGTGCACAAATACTGTCAGTGGTACGGAGCGCACGGAATCCCAAGATTTCTACAAACTTACTTCGAATTTGCCTTGCGAAAATACTTGAGTTCAGACCTTATTCTGTCGCAAATTACAACCTTTATAACTTTAAAAGAAATACATGTCATACCCGTGATAACTCTTTGTCTGTTATAGTCTTCCCACGTGAATGTTCTAACTGAACTGTTAATGTCTCGGATTCTTTGGCTCTTGCAAATGCTGTTTTTTTTGCCTGTAAATATTCGAAAGAAGGACTGTAATGAACAAAACGAAGATGAAACCGTTCATCTAAATATCTTCTACCTATACAAACAAAAAAATTTTCAAGATGCATTTATATCTGGAAAATAAACAGATGCTGTTGAAACTACCAAGCTAGCTTCACTTAATGATGGCAGGTAGTAATATTATACAGAGCACCCATTTCCAGAAATATTAGTTAATTATTTACGCTAATAATCATAACACTAAAATTAAAATAAAATTCTCTGAAACAAATAATATTCTTTTTCCTTAATGAAACTTTTAAAAAAATAAGAAAGTATAAGGAAAGCCACTAAAGTATGTGGTACATGTTGTAGTCTTGCATTCATTTGAAAAAATATTTGAATTTACTGAAATATAGTGCTTCTTCTGATAGTATTTATGAAAACACAGAAACATCTTAAGAAAAAAATATCTCATTTCTATTTCAAAACAAATCAAAGTATTGGCAGCTTTGTGGTTTTCGGTTTGTAGGTTTTCCAACCGTCAACACCAGAGCAAAAATCGATTTGACTTTGGAAGCTCCGACGAAAAGAAACAACCGACTCTTAACTATCAAAAATACTAAAAGGAAAGCTGATAACTACGCAAGCGCAGGATCATACATTATCATCCACAATATACATATACATATACTCAATCTGAAGACGGTACTGTTTCGCCCTTCGTTCCTTTAGCGTGAAGGGAAACTCCCACCTGAACAAAAAGGATGCCGCAAGAAAAGAAGGGGAAAATGATCAGTTAATCATTGATAAGACGGTTATGAAAGATTATAAGCGAAGACATACTAATTTGGTCATGGGTTGCATCGATTACAGGAAGGCCTGATATGATTCCACATTCGTGGATAATAGAAAGCCTTAAGTTAGCAAATATAGCAGATAATATAATTAGTTTTATTGAAAAATCAATGAGTAAATAAAATGTAAACTTATCTGCATATGGAGAGTTTTGGGGAAACGTTAGTATCAGGAGAGGGATATTCCAAGGAGAAAGTTCGTCACCACTGTTATTTGTAGTATGTTTGATTCCTCTAAGTCATATTTTGAGGAAAGTGAAGACTGGATACAGCCTCAAAAGCGGTGAAAAATTGAATTATTTGTTATTCATGGATGATTTGAAGCTGTATGGGAAGGATCAGAAAGAATTGAATGTGTTAATATTTACAGTTAAGACATTCAGCCGTGATATCAAAATGGAACTTGGAATTAAGAAATGTGGTATTTTGATCTTGAAAAAAGGAAAAATTAATAGAACAAATGGAATCGTATTGCCATCGGGCAAACAATAAAGGAGATTGGTGAAGGAGGGTATAAGTACCATGATGTTTAAGAAAGAGTACTTTAGAAGGGTCGCACTGATAACGAAAAGTAAATTGAATGGAAGAAACAAGAGCAAAGCAATCAACACTTGGGCTGTATCTCTCCTCAGATACGGTGCAGGGATATTTAACTGGAAGATAAACGAGTTGGATGAAATGGACCACAAAACTAGAAAGAGAACGACAATGTACAAAGAAGCCCACCGCAAAAGTGACGTAAACGGGCTATATGCTCCACGAACTAAAGGCGGACGGGGTCTGATAGGATGTAAAAATGATATCAAAACTAAGGCAAATGCCCTTCCGTGGTATACAAAACACCACACAGAATCGATGATTATTGCTGTGTGAAATCAGAATGCGACTTATGTCGAGTAAAACAATTGAGCCAGCAGACTACAAAAGACGATCAACTGGCAACACAGTTAACTCATGGAAGAAGACGACGATGCATGGGCAGTATCTGAAAGACATGGATGGAAAAGATGTAGCTAAAGCTTGGAGTTGGCTTAGAAATGGGGACATAAAAGGCTGAACAGAGGCTCTTATTTTCAGTGCCAAGGAACAAGCCCCCAGGACAAACAGTGTTAACGTCCATATAGATAGGACCACTGAATCTCCTTTGTGCCGTCTGCGCAATGAGGAAAGTGAAACTGTTTCACATATTGTTAGTGAATGTAAGATGCTGGCTCAAAGAGAACATAAGCGTCGCCATGACAATGTTGCAAGATATTTCCATTGGAGACTAAGTAGAAACTTCGGCCTCGATACACAAGATAAATGGAATGAACACATGCCTGAGGGTGCAACTGAAAATGAAGTGTCCAAGATCTTGTGGGATTTTAGCATCCAGTGACCCAGGCATAAGGAAGAAAGAAGGCCTGATATTGTACTGGTAGATAAAATCACACGGAAAGTGAAAATAATTGATGTGGCAATAACAGGAGCTGTGAATGTAAATGAAAAAGACAAAGAAAATATTAAAAAGTACAGAATGTTGAAGGACGAAATAGAAAGTTTATGAGAGATGAAACAAGTGACTGTGATTCCGATTGTGGTAGGAGCGTTTGACGCTGTTAGTAAAAATTTTGAAAAATTTGTAAGAGATGTAGGGATCTACATGAAAATAGAACACGCAGAGAAAACAGCTTTGTTGGGAACAGTGCGGATATTAAGGCTTGTAATTGACTGCTAAATCCAAAGGAAAAAGAATGTGTGATTGCCCATACAATTTGTTGTTGTACGTGATCACATATAAAATTCCCGAGAAGAAAGATCAATCTCAAGACCTTGAACTCATAATAATAAAATGTTTAACTCTCCTTTTCATTTTTCACCGTAACATATAATACCAAACCTCTCGGAAATTGATAGTTTTCATTGGCGGGCCTGATTCAAAAATGGGAATATTCCTAATAACACTGATTATACGGGAAAAATTTTAGTGTAAAGAGATAATAATTCGTTTGTTGCGAATGACAGTTAAGACACATGAGAGGAGATCAGGATTGTTCAATGGTTTATTGCAACAACAATTAAGTATATACAATGAATGTTGATGGTGGAGTTTGGAGGTGAGATATTGACTGTTCATTAATTTATACCAAAGGAGTTGCACATTTTTATAGGAACCAAAAGAATGGCCAAGATTTACAAAGTTGGCACCAGGATGTCTTTATCGAAGGGTGCCAACGGGGGGAGTTATAATCATCCTATTTGTGTTTTACATTTGGTTCCAAGTTTCAAATTTTACGGTCAACTCCAGTATGAAAAGTTGCATCTCACTGGTTGTACAAAGCAAATCGGGATGTAAAGTGTTGTAATAATGATACAGGGCGAGAGAAAACCAACCATATCAACATCAAAGGAATGTCTGTTAGGAGGTTTTAGTGATTTTTCAGTGAGAAGACAGCATGCATCAAGCATTTTGGGGGTCAAAAGAATACGATGAAAGGAGTTTAAAACGTTTGTTATGGCGGCATCAAGGCGGGGGAAGTTGTTTAAGACGGGTTTTACGAGTCGCGAAGAGTTAGAAAGATGGAAACAATTTGAAAAAAAACTTTATGACCGATTCATGCGAGTGACCAAAGAAATAATGTATTCAGAAACTTGCAGCTTGCTCCATGAAGGGTATCCAAAATATGACAAAAAGGAAATAACTTCTGCAGCGCAGAGCTGACCACAACCTTAAATATGACTGAAATGACAAATCAAAATAAAGGTAACAAAGTAAACGAAGCTGGAGAAAATTGTGAACATCTCTAGTCCAGTAGGAATGGTATGCAAAATGCCATGCACTGGGCCCTGCATAATAAAAAAGATGCAGCCAAAAATATACGAAAAATGTGGAAGGTAACAATGGATTAGAAAATATTACACATTGCTTTGCTACGGAGGAATACAATGTGTTTCAGTGAATAAGGGAGATTGAAGGAAGAAACTCATTGATAATGAATGATGAATAGATAAGGCAAGATGTCGCAAGTTTTTTGAAAAAGGAAAAAATGCAAAAAATGCCCCCCCCCCCAACCCCCCCAAAACACAAAAAACAAGAAGCACTGCATGTTCAATTTGCAAGTGATACAGCAGGTAAAAAACATGTCATGTTATAAACAGTTGAAAACAGCAACACTAAAGAAAGAAACCGAGGATAGGCTGCTGGCTCCACAAGACCAAGGTTTACTAATAAATGTCGAGTCTAAAACAAACAATGAAGTTATATCACTGCAAATAACAGTATTAACAGGTACAAAAAACTGTCACAGTAAATGAAACGGTAAAGGTACTATGGCAATTCACTACGTAGACAGGAAAATTAAGGACATTGTACCAGGCGTGAAATTGTACTTGAAGTACAATTTCACGCCTGGTATTTCCATCTAACTGTAGCTGCATTACAGTACATGTGCCTGCATTCAGCTTTCATGGCCTGTTGTTTAAAAGTATTAAGCGACAAATACCCAGCTTGCTAAACTGTGGACAAAAACTGTGGTGTTAACTGCTATTGATACACTAGGTACTTGGGAAATAAGGTTTTAATTCTTTGGCATTTTTACGTAAAAGCATACCAGTTAGCTCTTAGGCATGTGTAGGTATAGTTCACTGACAGGCGGGGAGCTATGCTTACGCTTGTCAAATCGTAGTGAGCTCTGATACGGCCTTAAGACATTTCATAGTAAGTCGGTGACCAAAACTTTGGTATATGCTCAAGAGGCTATTCAAGTAATGTAGGTTATTGTGTAATGTGTAACCATGCGGCTGTAGTAATACGAATACCTAAATAGGTCGGTGAGTGGAAACTCCCAGTCGGTGAATAAAACAGGAAGTTTGACTATCTTCTTATTTTTGTACTAACAACACATACATTTCGCCCCTTTCCAGAATAAAACCAGTATTATTCTACATCAAAAAATAGTTCTCTACCTAATAGGTTGCCAGTAACAGAGGTTTTTTTACAAATAAGTAAGCATAGTATTTTATCGTAGCCGCATTAAAGATCGAATAAATAAATATGTTATTGAACGAAGGCATTTAATCCAACTAATTAGCCTTTTAGAAAATTACCTTGAGTTCGTCATTCCGTTTCTCCAAAAACACCTTAACAGCTTTGTCAACTGTTTGCTCGGCCTACAAATAACAACAACAAAAACCGAATGAGTTAAAACTACTCGTCATGCTATTATTACAACTGCTTTGGCAAAATCAGCACCTCTTGGCAATAATGTTCAAAAAACCAATGCTTCAAATACTGGCTAAATGAAAAAAAAGTATGAGAGAACCCCCTCATTATATGCCTTTCTTTACTTGAACGAGCAAGGCAAAGACACTGAACCTTCTGGCCTGCCAGATCTTCATCAGGTAGACGATGAAATAAATGACAAATATATCTTGGATTGGAAGGGGAGACTACAATACAAAAAAATGTATTACAACTTGCACCTACATTAACAGACGAGAAACTTTATGTATGTACGAATCTATGTACTGCTTAAGTATGAATATTTGTATGAGCTTTTTGGAATGCCCGGCGCTGCGTGTCACAATTCAAACTTTTCAACGGGTATGTGGTTAGGCTTACGAACAGTCATGCAGTCGGTTTAATTAGGCTAAGATCCCAAATGATCTTAGCCCTGCTTTTCGCATACATAACCCTAAACACCATATTTCGCTGTTAACCACATGCGCCCAAAATTATAGGACCAAAGCTATTAAAGCTTTGCAAGAAGGTTGGAATGGGATCAATGGCGATTATTAGTCAGCTAAGAACATCGAGGAGATGCATCCTTACTGCAAAGCACGTTTTTCCGTCGTGTTTGACATAATGGTTGAGATCGTGATTAGGACTATTTAATTGCTGATTATTCCTCGTGGCTATCATTTGAGGAAAAATACATTCTAACTTGGTATATTTTCCCAATTAACCTTAACCTGGACTCATTTAAAAAGAAAATTTTACAAACAAAGACCAATTTGCCCTTTCCTCTTTTCTCTCACTACCCTTTTCTTCCAATTACCACGTGACAAATTTATTTCACTTCCCTGAAGCATATATTTTTTGGACTACCCTTTTGCAAATTCTAGCCAAATTATAGTTATTTGCTGTGGAATCTTTTTCTCCAATAATTTTTACTTGGTACTCACTGCAAAATATGTGATGCTCAAATAGTGTAGGTAGTCTTGGTAGCCCACAAAAAATCATTATGTGGCCTACCCACAAAATTGCAACTTCTGGGATCTCTTCTTTCGAACTTCTGATACGAAAATGAAGTACTATGAAGTTGAAATCACCAAATATTATTGGGCAACATGTTGGACGGTTTCAGGTTTTCTGTCTGGTACGTATATGAATTCATTTTCATTGGCTGGCTGATCAGACGCCTTTAGCTATGGTTACGGTGGTACTGACGATCAAAGGAGGATAATGGTGGTGAACGAAGATTATAATAATGATAATGTAATGATGATTACAGAAATAATAATCACGATGGTGAAGATAGTGATAACAATGGTAGTAATGATGTGGCGATAACCATGACAAATGGAAGTCGTGGATTGGTGGAAACAACATTGAATCATCGCAATAAATTCTACCGCCGTCACTGTAATTCTGCAGCAAAAGGGATTTGGTACTGGTCAGTGAAATAAAGTTAAAGAAGTATACATTACAATATACTTTAAATACATAACCTAAAGACTACATTCTTAAAGCAAAAAAGTACATGCACAAACGCAAGCATATTAACATTTAGGTATAAGTAATACTCAGAACGTTTGAAATGTCATGCCAAAATAATCGTTGCCTACACCGAAAGGTTAAATGTAGGATGGGCTGTAAAATATATGCAAAAATATGCTGTAAGAATAATAGGTAAGAAATCAAGCCGAAAAAGAAAAAGTGTCTCCGCAAAAAACTCCTTCGCGAGTAAACAGACCTGCCTATCGCTGAGCCTACTATTCCTTGCATGTAATGGTAAACTCAGCTTGTCCGGTTCGACCATGTCTTTGTTTCCTGTGCTAATCATTGAATGCTGGTTGCCGACTACTTGTACTCATCTTGAATCAGGGTTTGGGTTGTACTGTATTTCTGTGATTAGCCTGAGGGAATAGGAATAGCAGTTCACTGGTTACTGCACAAGCGTCTCATAGTATAAGAGCCCGAACTCTGGGGTAGCGCCTAGAGAGGTTCCTTCATCAATAGTCGGAAAATACTGGGTTATATGCAGTGCCATGTCACGCATGCTGGGGTGTCTCAGCATAAATTTCTAGTGGACGTATAACGCGTTCACAACACATGCCAGGGTTTCCGAAGATGGTCATTGTGGTGTATTGTGCTGCTCTTGTCTTGGTATTAAGTAGGTCCTCTAGTCGATACCTCCTTATCCTCATTCTCAGTAAACATTTAAAATCGAAGTGTCTTTCTCATTCAAACTCTGTTTAGCTCTTTTATTGAAATTCATGGTCTCATGGTAACTCTGCTGCTGCTGTATCATATATTAAATATGGATCTCCAGATATATTTCTCCTCTCTGAAAGCGGGCTACATCAGATCATCATTAGTGTTGACTTCCCTATTCCTGGATACGTCCCTCACGTTCACAAGGTCTCCGCACAACGCAACCATAGCTTGACCACATACTTTAAAGCCACTTCACCACTATCTCTACAACCTGGTTTGGAACATCAAGATGAAACTTACAAATGCCTTGCATCTACACTCTTTAAACACCTTTCCCTTTTAGCATTCTCGATGTTCACATAATTGGTCTAACTCTAATATATGTTTACTACCTCTGTTCTGTAGTGATTACTGTTTCTGTCCCTCTTTCTTCTCAGAGTACCCGGGTACGTCGTCACCATCTACTGGTACAAGGAATAAAACGCAGAAAATAAAAAAAAAATTCATAATTTGTCGCGTGGTGTTTTATTGGAAGATACCTTCACACCTGAAGCTTAACATTATGAACTAGAATTCCCATCTTGACTCCCAAGATGGTACTGATGCGTTTTTCCATAGTAACTTCGTGATAAGCCAAAAGACTGGACCTTCAGAAGTCTAAAAAATTTGTAGTTTAATACTGAAAAAAACACCAAATTTTACATCCGGGCACAGTTTAACGGATCTGAAGTCCTTCCATCTTCCATAGATAAAGCCGAATTTTTTGGACAGTTTTCTGCTGCTAATTCTGTGCTTGATGATAATCATTGTAGCTTCTTATCTGACTTTAAAGCCTTGTTATAAGCGAATTAGTTAAAAAAAATCGGCGAAAAAAACATACGGATCAGAGTAAAATAAGGCAAGAAAATAGTGTCTTACATGTTTTCTGGTTTCCTTCTGTGTCTCAGTAAACGTTTTTAATGGTTTGATAAGGTCGTCGATCATCTGATTGCCAAGGAGTCTAAAAAAATAATTTAAATGACGGTAATAGTTACACACATAGTATAGACACACAGAGATATACTCACACCAACAACAAAACAAATATAAATACGTGCTAATAATTAAGTACATATGCATGAACACAAAAACATACAGGCACACACACGCAAAGATACATTTCCACAAATACAAGTACATAAATATGCTTAACCATAAAAATGTTTTGAAGGAGCTGAGACTAGGTTTGAATTTTCTGGAAAAGAAACATCAAACAGTATAATATCTGGCCACTTTAAAACTGGCAAGCCTTAAATTTCGAAACTAGTAATTCATAAAGACCAACAAACGAACCCAGAATACTTTTCATCGTTGAATTTATCCAAACATCCATCGTTCAATTATTCCTAACTTCAAGAAAAAGTAGCCAAATGTATCGTGCCTCGTTCTGAACAGCACCTAGGCACTGCAGCAATGCTGAAACATTAACAACTAAAGGTGAAACACCTCTGTCGTGATTCATTTTGAATAACTTTCTTCCTGAGTTCAGATTAGGCAAACACTTCCTTACACATTGTAAGAGGGCACAACCAGCATAACGTTATTTTATCCAGACCTGTTCCCCAAACAATGTCATACAAACAACCTTCAAATCTTTTAGTACGTAAATAATGTGCCAAACACACTGTATCTTATCTCAAGATGACAGGCAAAATTTTATCCAGATGGCACATCCTCCAGCCTTCCCACCTTCAAATCTTTTAATACGTAACAAATGACACGCTGTAAATTATCTCCTGATGAATGACAAAAATTCATCCAATTAAATCTCTAGCCTTCCAATGTTAATAAGAGGTCAAACATAATTGCTGTTTGTAATGTAAAATTTCAACAAGAGGATTCACAGGGTTTCTTAATTTTTTAAACAAACTACTACATCTGTTACTAATTCCCAGTTTATACCATTGTGTCACTGTAAAAGCGCTGTTTTTATACTGTTTTCGGAGGAATAAAACTTTTCATGAATGGTGTCAACATTTAACTGAAAAAATTAAATCAACCGTTATTTTTATGTCATCGAAACTGACTGGTTATTCCCTTTGTAACTGGTGGAAAAATTGTAATCAATTTCTCTTGGTCGATTCCTTAAACTTAAATAAATATATAAATAAAATAGGAAAAATAACAAATAAATCCATCAAGAAACAGTAACACTGTTGTTGGCAGCAATTTTCAATTAAAACTTCATAATTTTGTAGAATAAAATGTGGGACGGTAGATGAGTGTAAACCTAAAAAACTTGGGGCTAATAGGGATGCAAGATGTTTGAGGAAACACAAAAGAACTGGAAGAGAAAAACCTTTTGATGTACACTAAACCTTATGTGTATATAATGACAGTTGAGTTAAGGAGTGTAGTGGCACAAAAACAGATAAAATAACAACACTGCATCTAAAAACATTATTAGATCATCAACAGGTAAGCCTGTAATAACAAGACATACCACATTGGCTTATAAAAAGCCAAAGGGCCTTGCTGAGGGTTGTAAAAAAGAGGAACCTGATGTGGCATAAGCATAAAATGACATACTGTCATTTCACTAAAAACACCTTGCTGGAAACAATAAGGAAGTTCAGATGCAGACAAAAAAAAGTGGATATCTACTAAGTAAACACACACAGCCATTGAATATAGAGTCTACTAGAAAAAACCTTATAAGTATGGCACCAGCACAATTTTTCATGAAAGGATAGGGCAAGGTTAACAAACATGTGGAAAGCATTTGACATAGTAATAGATTAGTAAATTAGCCCCAAAGAGCCAGAGAAATTGCCCTATTGTGAGAAATGGAAAACTTTGGGCAGGTCAAAAGAACATGTGACTGCCAGTGATGAAAGTGAGATACACAAAGACATCTAGAATTTAAAACAAAATTGTTTCAATTTTACCCAGGCTTGTATGGGGGCCATGTCCATTTACAATGGTCAAACAAAACTGGCATGACCTACAGGTGGCAAGGAAAGTAATTAGAATTAAAATCTAGGAAAGAAAACCAGGTTTTCTGGGAATCACAGCTACATTTGCCATGATTACCTAACAGGAGCTATCAAAAGGTACCTTAAAATAAGCAGAGATCAATGAATGGTTTTTACATAAAATTAATCCGAGAAGGTAATAATAAATAAAGAAGGGGCTCAACAAAGAAAATAGGGGGGAAAGGTGAAAAAAGTAGAGGACTTACAAACAACTTCCAGCGGTTTTTTTGCTTTTGAAAATAAAAAACTATCATTCCCTAAAGATGCAAATTGTTATTAAACTTACTTGTGCAATTCAGCTTCTTTTTCCAACTGAAATATTACATTCTCCCATGTTTGCTTTAAAGATCTAAATGGAAATGGTTAGAAATCATCAGTAACTTTAATTATGATTTTGGTACAGAAGACTACAGCATATCCAGGGTTTTCCACTCATTTTGTTTCAGCAGGTCTGTTCAATTCTTGAACAGACCTGCCTTAGGGGGGGGTCTGGTAAAATTCCCCCCCAGAAAATTTTGAAATCCTAGACGCATAATCCTGCATTCTGGGGCATATCTGGGGGTAAATTGATGTGTTGAGAATGATGTTTTTAAGGTCACTTTTTATGATACCAGACCACTTCTTTTATTTTTTTTCTTCTTTTTTTCACCCACCTTTTTAAAATTGTTATCCAGTCTACTCAGTAACTAAAATCGTTCTAAATTGTAGTCTAAATATTCATAATTGCATTCTGCAATTCTTCATGTTAGCAGTTTTTGTAAAGTTGTAATATGGTATACTGAATATATATATATATATATATATATATATATATATATATCTTCATTGTGTGAGTGACACAAAGTCATTTTGTTAAATCCCCTATATATGTACTAGCTATTTTTAATGTGTTTTAAATATTGTCCACAATATACGTTTTGTATCAGGAAAAAAACATGTAATTTATAATCAAGAAGTTGCCTCAGCAATTAATTTTGAAAACATGGTCTTTCAAGTTTTGAAAAATTCCTAATTGAAGGTATATAAAAAGCAGTATTGTTCTGTTAATTTTAAAAACATTTTATGCATTTTAATTAACTGCAGAGAGGCAGCTAGACTGAAATATTATAGCCAACATCTTATTCTATTTCTTGAAAAATATTGTTTAAAATTGGGTTGGTTATACTGGTAGATTGTAACTGTTATTCCTGGGTTTTTTTGGTAATTTTTATGTGAATAAAATTGTTTTAAATTGAAATTTGATTCACTTTTATTAACACTGAGAAACAAAATTTTTGTAATCATTATTTGACAACTGATCCTGGGTAATCTTTACATGCTGATTTCGAAAATGTCATTATTTTCCCCCTACCAGGTCCCAGTTTTTTCATATGGCAGTTATATGGTGCATATTTTGCAAAAAAAATATGCCGATTTTTAATACTTGAGATAAATTAAACAAACAAATAAATAGCCTTGATTTATTTGATTGATATGCATAAAAGGGCTGTATTTACTTGTAGGTGTCCTGAAACAATAATTTATTGGCTGTTGATACATTTTATGAAACCATATTCTGATGTGAAAATGGACTTTAACAGTGAAAATTAAGGAAATTCACACTATTAACATACAGGTATATGCAAATATATTTTTAAAAACTGGCGTATATAAAGCATAAAGAAATACGGAAAAGAATGTCACTTTATGGTAGGAAGCTTCTTTTTGGACTTTGTTTTGCATGTTTGACACTTTGACAGTCTCGATTTATTGACCAACAGTAGTCTGCCATCATTTGAACATCCCATCGGCCTTGGTATCTTTCCTCCATTTCTTTTATGTCATGGTAGAACCTCTCACCTTGCTCATCGCTAACATCTCCAAGGTTTTCTGGGAAGACATCTACATGACTGTGCAGGAAATGCATTTTGATACTTATATTGCAGCCAAGCTTATGAAAGCTTTTCAGCAAATCAGCAATCAAGCTCCTGTAGTTTGGAGATTTATAATTCCCTAAGAACTGCTTGGTAACATCTGCAAATGAAGTCCATGCTGCCTTTTCAACAACTGTCATGGCTCCTTCAAAGTTACTGTCATTAATGAGTTTCTAAAGCTGGGGTCAAATATCCCCAGCTTTCACTTTTTCATAGGGCAAACTAGGAAAAGTTCGTCTGATGTGCTGAAAGCATTCTTGGTCTTTGTTCAAAGCTTTTATGAACTGCTTCATTAAGCCTAACTTTAGGTAAAGTGGAGGAGATACAATGTTAGATCGATCATCTAAAGGTTGCTCTATCAGATTTGGGAGCCAGTCTAGTTTGACCCAATGTTGATCCCAATCCCTACTGTCCCATAAAGACAAATGGTATGGATGTTTGGTGAAGCCTCTCTGCTGACCCAAGAGGAAATTCATCATCTTTAAGTTGACACAAATGATCCAATTATGGTCATGGTATCGGAGAAAATTAATTACTTTTTAATGCTCTTGTAGTTTTCCTTTAGAATCACTGAGTGACCTACAGGTACTGCTCCAAACTTGTTTCCATTATGAAGAAGGACACACTTTAAGCTTTTCTTTGAGCTGTCTATAAACAGCCTCCAATCATTTGAATTGTAACTGGGTAAACCTAAAGCTAGAAGAAGCCCACTAATGTCAATACAATACATGAAGTCACAGTCAGTACTGAAAAATTTCAGATATTCACTGTCTCCAGATATGCAGTACGAAATTTTGAGATCACCCCAAGTCAGTTCCTTCTCACTTAGCCTGGAAGCTAGAATCTCAGCACCTGCTTTTGATNTTTTAATGCTCTTGTAGTTTTCCTTTAGAATCACTGAGTGACCTACAGGTACTGCTCCAAACTTGTTTCCATTATGAAGAAGGACACACTTTAAGCTTTTCTTTGAGCTGTCTATAAACAGCCTCCAATCATTTGAATTGTAACTGGGTAAACCTAAAGCTAGAAGAAGCCCACTAATGTCAATACAATACATGAAGTCACAGTCAGTACTGAAAAATTTCAGATATTCACTGTCTCCAGATATGCAGTACGAAATTTTGAGATCACCCCAAGTCAGTTCCTTCTCACTTAGCCTGGAAGCTAGAATCTCAGCACCTGCTTTTGATAAACCCATATCACATATCAAATCATTCAGTTCAAACTGATTAAGCGGACCAGGAGTGATTCCTGATGCATCCTCAATATCTGAGTGGCTTGAACTACCTGTAGTATCAGAGCTGGTTTCATGACATCTCGATTATGGTTGAGGAAACTCTGCAGAATGGGAAACAGGCAGTCTGGCAGATTCTAGATCAAAATAATCAAATAATGGTAATCCAATAGAGTTGTGGTCATTTTATGTTACTTCATACATGTGCTTCACATACTTTAAAGCCTTTATTTTCACTTTCATTTTGTTATCGAATGACCATCCGATATCGACCAATTAAAATCACCATTACTCCAGGTGTTTGGACCAACAAGGAAGTAAACACAGCTGATTCAACACATGTGATGAAAACACGTTTGATCCATTTTCTGAGACATGCTGCTCAATTTCTTGATGACTCGGTGTTTAAAATATGCAAGACACCATCAATTATTGAACAGTTCAGTTGAAATTCGCTAAAAAATTTTGGGGGGGTTGAAGTTTGAGCCGGCCCAAAAAACGTTTGAAATGGTCAATTTGGCCGGTTACCGGTTCTTAGGGAAAACACTGATATGGGTGTAAAAAAATTGCAAATTGTTTACTTTCAAGCTTACTGTACATGAATTATGCATCAGTGCCATCAACAAACAACTGGTCTAGAGTTGAAGACACACGAAATACAACTTTGTTCACTCACTGCTTCTTCAACCTAGTATTGTACCTAATGTTAAATAGTACCAAATAGGTAGATTAGAAACTGAAACAACCAGTTGACAACTGGATTTAAAGGTACCTTGTGTGGTACAAAATCAAAATATGAAGCTATGATGCAATGCTATGTGCAGCTACAAGACAACCAAAACTTGCAAAAATATTAACCATCAAAAGGGGCCAATAGTGGGGCATTCAACCAGAAATTTCTTACTGCCCCTACTAAGTCCCTCAGAAAGAGAATTCCCAACCTCAAGAAAAGTAGGGGCAAGGATGTTACACAGAAAAAAACTTCTAGCATTACTGTTTCAATGAAAGCAGATAAGAATTACTAATATATATTATGTATTAGTATTTTGTTTCTTTATCTCTTCAATATCCTCAATATCTTCAAAGTCCTACAGTTTTTCCATTAAATCAATAGTTATCTGTTTTAAATCTAGCTGTGGATAACTTAAAATTATCACCTGGGGTTTTTTTACGCATTTACAAAACCCTTCATTCTTCTCTTAAAATAATATCACAAGTGACAAAGTTTTTTAAAGACAAAGCTAATGAACAGCTTGAATGATCAGCACCAGATATGCTAATTTATATGTTTTATAATAACTTAATAACTTCTTCATATGAAAACTGTTCTGCTAAAAAATATAAGTAAGACGGTAATGAATTATATTTTTGTTGCCTTTCAAAGTTCTAATACCTAGTCTAAATATGGGTGGTGGTACGAAAATAATGGTTTTAGGGTATTAAGTGATTCATCCTCCATATGGCTTTCCATATCAAACTACTAACAAACTTACAAGATGATTCAGTTTTGTCTACCAATGGAATAAAACCTATAATCTCTTTGTTTCTGTGCAGCAACAGTAACCACAAAACCACAGCTCCACTAATAAAAATAGTGTTTAACCAGGTTTGACTAATATAGTCCAACCTGCTTAACAACCACCTCAACAAAATGACCACTCATAAAAAAACGTCATTGGGCCAATCCAAGTTCTGATATACACAATAGTTACTGTAAAGGACTCTGTCTGTCCAAAATGACCACTTTATGTGGTTCCAAAAAATGGTCATCTTATACAGGTTTGATTGTATAAATAGATAGCAAAGATTAGTGACTGACCAAAATAAATACATGAAAATCTTGAATTGACTACTTGGGTCCTAGGTCAAGCCAGCATTACCATTTTATGGACTTTCAACTAGGAACTAAAAGCTTACTTAAACATAAAAAAATATTATTTTTCTGTTTAATGCCATTAATCAAGGTAATGGCAGACATCAGCAGTTAATTCAAAAAAGCAAGCACTAAGGTAACAAATGGCTTGTTTAGCAGTTGGAGTGCACTTAGTTGTACCCTATTATTACATTTCTTTGTGCATCTTTCTTCTCTTTCTGTTTGGTTTCATTCAAATAACTTATATGTAATTACATTAACCAGTGGTGATGTGAAAATAATACAATAATAATATTTGTTAATGAATTCTTTGTATGCAGAACAATTAAATGAATGAATTTCAAAATGTTTGTTCAAACCTACCCTAAAGTGTCCCCAGTTGCCTTCTTAGCTTTCTGTGCTAACTTTGATAATGAATCTCCATAAGAAATGTTAATTTTTGCTCTAAATATAAGAAATATGCAGACTTGGTTAACTGAAAACTTATACAACTAAACAAAATTTTCACACAACATTGATAGATAAATAAAGGAATACTGACATCTGGGATACATGAATGGACAGAAAGAAAAAAGTAAGACCGATAAATATATACACACACATGCTGCCTTTTTACTTCAATAGCTTCCTTTTTCATTGGATCATCTCCATTCAACCAATATTTGCTAGTATACAAAACAGGCACACTAATAAATTCAAAAAATATTTTCCATTTCTCTTTTATTAAAAATCAAAACTATCACACTTGAATCTTGTTTGTTTTAACTTGTGCTCCACTTTCTCAAACTTTTAACCAACAAAAATAAAAACTGCTTGGCACACCTCAATTGTTATCAACCTTACAACAAAAGAACTGTTTTTGTTTGCAGTCTCAAAATTTTTTTCTTTGAAATTCTATCTCTTTATGTGAAATAGGTATTATCTGGCATTCTATTATTACCCAAGCTGGTTCTAGTTTGGCACATGAACTAGTACCAAGGGCTGTTTAGACAATTATCACTATTTTTATTTGCAAAATGGTGATCTTACAAGACCTTACATCCTTAATTTTTACTTTCATATTGTGCTTTTATTAAATGTTTGTTTAGTTGTTTCACAAAGGCTCATGTAAATCCCTCCTCCCCCCAACTTCCTAAAAAAATTAAATATTTAAATTGCTGTTATTTTTAAAAGGTCAGCAAGAATTTGTTACTCTATTGCATTCCAGTGATCACCTAACCCCTCCAAACTGGACCAAGGTAGTGAAATAACAACAGATAATAGGAACTTAAAAATTCTGAAATTTATGGATTCAGAGGAAGCCATAGATGTATGAGCTTTATCATGTCTTGAGTTGTGAGCCTTTTTTGAGCTGCGTTTTGTGAGATACTTCTTGCATCATCAGCCTGATGATAGGAAAAGTATCTTTCAAAATGTCAGTGTGACAATGGTCAGCCTGACAATGGGAGAAGTAACTCTCAAAACATAGCTCAGGAAAAGCTTACAACTCAAGACATGACAAAGCTCTTACATCTATAGATAATATGAACCTTGTAATCAACAATAGGGCTCAGTTGTATAAAATGGGGGCAACTTTGATCCTGACTGAGTAATCAGATGATTTCCTAAATAGTTACACATTTACTTTAGTGAATAAATTTTTGCTTATATTTGTCTTTTTATTTCAAGATGCCATTTTCAAAAGTGTAAAAGGGCCAAACAATATCTAAAGCCACTCAGTGCAAATGACCATGAAGAATTGGGAATTTATGATAAAAGGGGAAAAAATATCTTTAGTGTTGAACAGTTGTGATGGCACACTGTGATTTATATTTATTTAATACATTCACTACCTTTAATAAACCATAAAGCCCAGAGCCCTTACCTCTCGTTGAGAATGCTAGCTGTTTCCCTACAAAAATCAGTACTTAACTTGCAGTACTTCCGTAAATCTTCAAAGCCAGTTGGACTCTATGGAGCAATGAAAATTTCTTAGCTATATCAGGTCCATTTGTATTATCAATTATCACAATACAATGTGGCTGAACCAAAAGCTAGGTTGACAGTTAATTTCATTTTCAAAACTGAGCATTAGGTTTTACTAATACAGCTTTGTCATAAATTTGCTACAACTATTAACTAACACTGTGAGTCATCCTGCTCACTTTTGTGTCAAATTGGATAATGGCAAATGGAAATGTTATTTTATTGATACAAGATTCAGCGCAGTTGTTAGTTTTGCAACTCTATACCTCCATTAACAAAAATCTGGTAATATATCTAGCGGGAGCTGGAAAATTATGAATAAAGCATTTGTATTTCTTTACTCCTATGGCAAGTTCAAGCTAATCAATGACTAACATTTTTTTTCTCTTTTAAGTGTGGACTCCTAATCTCTTGGAAATGCTACAATATTCACATCTTGATGCCAGGAACAGCCAAAATCCCTTCAATATTACCTTTCAATAACTAACATTGCAATCTGCTTACTCCATTTACTTCAAACTAAAGAATATTGCTTGAAACAAAGGCAGCATTGCTACTTTATATGTCCTGATATCTCCAGAAATAAAGCTTTTACTTCCTTTATTGCTTGAAATCATTCCAAAAGACACTAGCCACCAACTACCAACACACTCACAAGTTAATGCATCCACTTATCTTTTCCAAATCTAACAGTTTTTTTAAACTAATCATGCTAATACCAAATGATATTATAGTTAAAGCAATGAAACTCTGAAGTTTACATCTTTGTCTCACAAGGTTTAAATTGAAAGAAAAGCATGATACTTTTGAGTTTTAAATATGGTTTTGTTTGCTAAAAATCCTAAAGCTAGCTTTTTCTAGTTTTTANAAAGGCAGCATTGCTACTTTATATGTCCTGATATCTCCAGAAATAAAGCTTTTACTTCCTTTATTGCTTGAAATCATTCCAAAAGACACTAGCCACCAACTACCAACACACTCACAAGTTAATGCATCCACTTATCTTTTCCAAATCTAACAGTTTTTTTAAACTAATCATGCTAATACCAAATGATATTATAGTTAAAGCAATGAAACTCTGAAGTTTACATCTTTGTCTCACAAGGTTTAAATTGAAAGAAAAGCATGATACTTTTGAGTTTTAAATATGGTTTTGTTTGCTAAAAATCCTAAAGCTAGCTTTTTCTAGTTTTTACAATTTCTTTATTACTTGGATAATTTATGTGAACATTTTTGGTATTGTTTTTTGCCAACTCAAAAAGTTGCAATCCTGTTTGTATTTGATTTTATGTGTCCTTTGGAATGAAGCTCTTGCTACTGATCCATTTACTGTATATCCATCACATGGGCCTTTGGTATACAAAGTTGTAAAAATCTGTTTGCAGGCATTTAAAAATTCATCTTTTTCATATCCATTTAAATGTTTTGCTACTCCGGTACTGTGATGCAATTTCCCCTTTTTCTCCTGTAACTCATTTAACTGACAATAGAAATGACGAGATGAAACTGTGTAAAGAATTAAGGGGGTCTGGATTATATACCATGGGAGAATAGACTGATCAGGCTGTTTTTCTAAAGAAATACCTGGATGACATGAAAAACATTAATGTCAAATGAATAGTTCCTAGTAAAATAACCCATGCCAGTAACTACCCCATCTTTCGACCCTTAATTTTACATCTTCATAATTATCTTACTGTTTGATGGCAATAAGTCTTACCTTTGAGAAAAGTGACAAATGAATACTACATGAATTCCACTTCTATCTAATAGAACAATGTGTTTGTATATATGAAGCAAATTTCTGTAACATTACTTTAACCTGCAAAATGCCACTAATTTTAGAAGCCTAATTCTATTCCTGTTGCCATTTGTTCCACTACTACCTTTTTTTTGACAACCACAGGATGATGCATATTATCACTTTCCAAAACTTATTTTATCTGCTTTATGGTAGTTCTGTCTAAATCTTTCTAAAGTTTAGCTACTTTGAAAAGCAATTAACACTTACATCTAGAAGTCCTCTAACTTAATAACTCTTCCATTCATCTCATTGCATTGTAGAAATCCTGTATAATCTCCTTGTGAAGAAAATCCATTCTAAGTTTCTTGTACAATGTTTTAAAAAACTATCTTTAGGTTCCCTTAAAAAAATATTTCTGGTATCACTTGTAAAACATAGTTCTTTAAAGTGAAGTGATTGACCTTTTTGCACTGTGTCCATTTTTTTAACTGGCACCAAGTTCAATTTTAAGGAGGAAAGAACTTTAATAAAATATACCAGTCCCTCAAAAGGGCAATTATCAGATCTAAAATCACAGCATATTAGATGATGGTTTGCATAGTGTGTAAGAAATAATTTTATGTGTTTCTGTTGAATCCTAGCAAGTGATAAGTATACAGTACACAGTTCTGCTATTTCAGTTGCCTTATAGTTTGTGTATACTCACTACGGTCCATCTGTCTCAAGCCAAATTTTCTCTTTATTCCAGATTTTTTTTGTCATTTATAATAACTGTAGCTATGCAAAAATCCAAACTACTCATGGAACTAAAGAGTACACTAAAAAATCCTATAAAGATATTCAGTTCCTCCCTTAGTGTACTTAATGTGCATTCAATGAGACACATTTCTTCTTTTGAAGAATTACTCTCTTTAAAGGATTACTACCACAATTACTGTTGTTAAGGTATAAATGCAAAACAAAAAACTGGAGTAAAAGCTTTTATTTCAAAAACAATAATTACCAAAGCAGATACCAAACCAGAAGAGAAAGTTTTCTAGAATTGGATACTGCAATGTCACTTCAAATTCTGATAAAACAAGCAGTGTCATACAATGAATTGGAAAGGTATTTTGTAAATTGAACTATTCTGATTGGTCAGTGAGACAGTATTATGATTGATGTAGGATATTTATCATGTCCTGAGTTGTAAACTTTTTCTAAGCTATGTTTTGTGAGATAGCTTCTCCTGTTGTCAGGCTACTGAAGTTATTAGGCAAAGCTATTATGTACTTTGATATTGTGAACATTCTTGGTGACAGGGATCAAGTTGTTTCGAGGAGTGGTGCCATACTTGTCTTGTGTTTGTTGTGTTTCATTTCTGTAATGCTGGAAGCCATACTTCTGGAACAGCATAAGATATGCTGTTGATGTGATTGCTGTGCTCCAAGGAATGAATGGTTTCTTTCGTTTTTCTTATTAGAGTATTTATTTCTGTGTCCAGAATCTTTTCATTTTCATAATCAATGGTGTGATCCTTTATCAAGCAGTGTTCTGCTATTTCATGGCTTTGAGTGCTACTTTTTCAACACCTCTCTCATGTTCCCTATCTCTCTAACCCAATTGTGCTTTGATTCTTCACTGTAGAGAGCAGGGCAGTCCTTACAATGTAGGCTGCAAACTACATTGTTTCTCTCTTCAAGTTGAACTGGATCCTTTGGCTCTGAGAGTATTGTCCTAAGGGTGGAAGTTGTGAAAAATGAACACTTGATATTGTATTGTCAGAGAGTTTGCTTAGCTGTTCACTGATCTGACAAAGACATATTTGTTTTACAGGTTCTTTTTCTTCTTCACAACTACAACTGCTATTTTTTCTTAATGTTCTTTGTACATCACTAATATGATACCAATCAGATAAGGTGTGATTGAAGGTGTTTTTCTTCCTTTCTAAGGTCATATTGGTTGGAAATGATAATAACGTCTCAAAAACACTATGACAAACTGGATGAAGTGATGCATTATTAAGATTCTGGTCTCTGTGTGTTGGTTTTCTGTAGGAAGTAACAGGAATGGTGCAGCCTGCTTGTCTCTTCACTAAAACATCAAGGAAGTGCAACTGTCTTGCTTCTTTTTCCATGATGAACCTGGTGATTGAGTAAACAGTGTTGATGTGCTCAAAGACACATTGTAGATGAGACAAGTGTTTTTTTACAGTATTATGAGTTAAGCAAAAGCACTCATTTTATTTTCTCACAGTTATTTCAAACTAGTTTTTAATACATTGAATTATTTTCCTTTTTTCAGATACAAATAGTAAAAACTGCAGCAATTTAATTAAAATAATAGTTTCACTGACTTAGTTATCCAAACATGAGTTTTGTTTCATGTTTCATCACTGTTTTGTCGTTGTCATTTTGCTACTCGACTGAAAACAACTGCAATCATAAAAGAATCTGTAACTATGTTCACATCTAGATAGTTCTACAAAGCTACTGCATCAGCCCTGCCTTCTTTAATACAGTAAGTTTGGAGCTACCATTTTTCTGTCCTAAAATACTCCTCTTCATGTCTTTATCCTCATGCAGTTGATGTCCCATGTTGCACTAAATTATTCTGTACTTGTAGATTTTTTCCTTGGACGTCTAGATTGTAGGGCCCTTCCGAATTTAAATGCTTCCCGTTATCATATGACTTAAATGTCTACAAGTCTGAGGTCAACTCTTATTGGTTGACTATTCTAATTATTTTCGTCTTTCTTTCGTAGTTCCACAGAAAAAAAATTAATCAGTTTGTGGAGGCATGAAATGGAAGCTGCAGACAGAATTTCTTTAAAACGAGTCAAAATTACTTTACCCAATATCCGACGTAAATTTAATATATTTGGGAGCTGCAAAGCGCACAAAATAAACATCAGAATTTGTTTTTGTATGTCAAGGTCTGTACGTGGTGTCATGAGATGCATTTCTGAAAGCACGACCGAACAATGATAACAAAGTAAACAAATTTTCGGCTCATCCCGGAAATTTAAACAGGTAATTGTTTTTTGTACTAAACAATGATGAATCAAATTAGTGTNTCTTTCGTTCGTAGTTCCACAAAAAAAAAATTAATCAGTTTGTGGAGGCATGAAATGGAAGCTGCAGACAGAATTTCTTTAAAATGAGTCAAAATTACTTTACCCAATATCCGACGTAAATTTAATATATTTGGGAGCTGCAAAGCGCACAAAATAAACATCAGAATTTGTTTTTGTATGTCAAGGTCTGTACGTGGTGTCATGAGATGCATTTCTGAAAGCACGACCGAACAATGATAACAAAGTAAACAAATTTTCGGCTCATCCCGGAAATTAAAAATTAAAACAATGATGAATCAAATTAGTGTCAATTAAATCCTTTTGACCTTCTTATCTAATTAAAAAGTGATTCCTGTCCTAATAATGGGAATAACCTTTACAAAAAATTTCTGGGGGCAAATTTGTGGACGATTTTAACAAAATTACTTCAAATAATAGCAGTAAAAATATTAAATGAGGCAAATCAGAACCAGCACTCGGGCAGATTTCACCACCAGTAACATTATTCAGTTCGGCAGAAACAACAGCCAAGGCTTTGCAGTAGATCATTCAAAAACAGTTTTTTCGTCAGAACTGTATGTGACTGGAACAACTTGTCAGAGGATACAGTATCTGCAAAGTCGGTGGAGGAATTTCGCTCCCGCCTCCCGATTGCACAGTTTTAGTGCTCTCCCCCACTTTTCAGTCGACAACTATGCCAGGTTATTGGCCCTCAAGTCGACGTTAATGATCCAGATCCAGATTCAATGCAGGCAGAGCTAATGTTGTCTGTGAATTCAGAACAGATCATCACTAAGCCACAAGGCAAAACAAGAGATAAGCTCTGATACATACTTTTTAGAGAATGTATAAGGGTGTAACAGTAGCCTTCTTTGGAATTCAATGATTTTTTAAGGCTCATTGACAGAGCAAATCTATGTTCCCACAATATTAATACTTAGTTGGCAAACAAAAATACGCAACAGAGTTTTATTTTTTTTAAATTTGGAAACTTACCCAGATTACATCCGACAATAATGCCATCTCTTCTGCTAAACGTAATACGCAATCACTTTACGGCTGCAACATTACATTACACGAAGTAAATATAAATCCAACTATTTCGTTGATCACATGAAAATGCCCTCACAAACCAAAACGAAAAAAACTCAAATTAACCACGGCCTCGTTTCCATTTCCAAAGTTCCACTTATGCACAGTCAACAACGATTTGGCACCACTTTTACCCACCACTTGAAATGTGACCCTCGGGTCAAATGGATTGTCACGCATTTGTGATCCGTGGTAAGGTTTGCGGTAATTTCTTTGTAGACCAACAAGGTAACTTGACACCAGAAGTCAGACATCTTCCGAACAGTCCAACATTGCCTTATTTAAGAACATTTATATCTGACCTTTTTAATCTCATCTCACTTTCACCACGCCTTTTTGACAACGTCATCAATATTCTGAAAAGCAATGACATGGAGACCAAGGTTGTTATTAAACAGTGTCTTCGGATACTCTAGTTTCACTCTGCACTCTGTAACAAGGAAAATGGTAGAAGCTGCTTGTGCACGACACCCGGTACATCATTGTGCTGGGCTTTCGCCAGAGAATCAAGATACGATAAGGATAGCCATCAGGTAGAATTCACACGGTGAGGGGGAAACGTCTATTTTTTCGTAAAGCTATTGAATACTGGAAGTGAGAGAGTGCGGTGACAGACGTGAAGGAGTTCTTTGATGCACAAGAAGATTCTGACACCACCAAAGAAGAGACCAAAGGTCGCGTATTTCCTTTTCCACGTCAACAAAGCCCACGCCATTTGTGTATTCTATTCTGGTGGAGGATCAAGTTTTTAACAAGACCTCAGTGCAGACAATATCATGGCAGCGAAGTAACAAGTGAACAACGCTGTGGACACGTTGTCTCCCCGTGGAAAGCTAAATAAGCTAAATAATTAAGCTGAAAAAGCTGATTTTACAGGGGCCTCAGCTTTGTTCCTGCCAACATTATTTTTAATAAAAGAATTTAATCTTCATTGCAGCCTGCATTTTGAAGAAAGCATTGGAATTTTCTGACCTTTCGGGACAGAAACATCTACAGGCTCATTTGGTAGAAATCCCCCCTGCTTTGACGTAACTACGGAAACAAGCAAACGATGTGCTCAAATTATATCTGTACAGGTGCATCTTCTCTTGCATCTACTCTGACATGGTCTGGTAAATTATTTATAATGTCTGTAATACACTATAGCGCAGCAGTGGACCAATTTTTTTGGATGCTGTCCAGATGTGTAATTGGGAGAAGGCTTCAGGTGGACCTAGTGATAACGATAGTTCCTTGGCCTACTAGTTCACTTGAATGGTGGTTGATAAAAGTAACGTTAATAACAGGTGGAATGAAATGTAGTGAGATATTGCTTACAGACTTAAATATTTTATCACTGATTGTGAGAGTCGATTTTTCAGGGGTTTTATGACTTCCTAAACTTCGTGATTAGTACTTCCGGTGGTCTGGATTCAACCAGAAGCGGATCAAGCTCTCATACCTCTCCATTCTTTCATTGTGTCTAATTTGTTCTTGTAGCAGTAACAAACTGGCGGTCGACTTTGTGCACAGAAATTGTTGTTGCTATAGATCTTCCAGCTTTGAGGCCCGGAGGTGCCTTAACCGTTTGCAAAATTCCTTTGCAGAGGAATTTTCAATTGCCATGGAGTCTGATTTTGTGATCATAAGTCTAACCATTAATAACCATTAATTATGCTGAGAAAAATGTTGTTGTATTTTTCCGTAGGCTCCTTCGATGTTTCCTTTGGGCATTTCGGTTGATGCATAATCTTACTTTTTCCTTTTATGCAATAAGTGGACCTTCAGTATGATGTCTTTGGTTGTTTTTTGCTACACCTACTGATTTGGCAAGTAATGTTTTCATGCACTGTAATATGGTCCCCAAGATATTTTGAGTGTTACTGCAATGATCTGTTTTAATCAGTTGAGATTTTATTGGCCTTCTTCCTCCTCTAAACGATTTTGATATTAAATTTACTGTATAAAAGGAGTTCTGGTGATATCCATATCTTATTGTGTCTGAAATAGATATGATAAGAGGATCAAATGGTAACGTCTTACAATTTACTAAGTATTCATAATTCAAAAGCAATAACTTCAGAAACGATTTGAGTGTTTTTATATTCCTCGTTACAAACACTAGTCTTATTACTCCGAGAAGAATAAGCTTGAACTGTGTCGTAGGAGTAAGGCGTTCATGTTGTATTTATTGATATAGTTTCTATGTATATTCATGTGATAATTTTGTGTTGGTTTAGTATGGACACATAAACTTTAATAATAGGGATATTTAGACCCTCGGTAATGGCTATGTCAGGGAAAAAGCAATGTGAAGACGATTGGGAACCTATTGTTGCCAAGGTTAAATTTTACACAAATAACAAGTTACCTAGTTGTTATTACCGAAGCAAAGAATCCTCAAATGAAGGATCGGTTTTTAAGATTCGGGTTCGAAACTGGATCCGATCATTTGAAAATATGCTGGGTTTTTAAACACTGAGCCTCATATGTATTGTTGCAAACGTCTTTGTTGACTTAGCTGAAATTCCAAAGAACAATGCCTTACCACTCCAGTGTAAAACATTTATAATAAAATTTGAGAGGGAATTTGTTTCGTAATTGCCTTAATAGTGCATCTCGATCATACCTGTTTGTCAATGGATCAATTAAGACTGCTTCAGATTTTTGTACATGGGAATTTATTCTTCATCGATAGCTTCTGACTGAGCCCAATGTTTTACAATGGTGTATTCCTACACCTGCTTTTTTTTCTTTTGTCACACTTTTCAAACAAGTCTCAGTTACTTCACTGTAGACAAAATTTGAGTAGAGAAAAACTAATTCTATATTTTTTCTCTGTTTTTAATCCTGGTTTGGCAGAGTTTGGCTTTCCTGAGTGTAGATATATTACGTCAGCGCCCTCCTCTTAAAGAACAGTTGTGTAAGGCTTTTTCGTGGCAACTGTGCCTGAGTATGTTACTATCTATAATAATCCAAGCACTTGAAAGACTTAAGGAGACCAAACTGTTTTTTTATCTAAGAAAAACTTAGTCTATTCACTAATACTAGATTTTTCTTTCTCTTATACCACTGTTATGCAAGAAATATTGATACTGCTGTAATTGAAGATCTGTTTAGATATTTTGATAATAGGGTGCATCTTGAGCTCTCCAAGTCATTCGAAAAGATTTGAAGATTGGAAGAGATATGATTCCATAAACTTGCGTTTTGATATTGAATTAATGATTTTTTATAAAACTTTAATATTTTAATTAAAGCCATATTTATTTTGATCGAAAACTTTTTCGATAGAACTCAGTTAGACAAGATCCCCAAATCAAGAAAACACAAGTGAAGTGGAGGTTTCAACAATACGGAAACTAAAGAGAGGGGCAAGTTTAGATTTTTTGAGTCTGTTTAACAACTGTTGATTTGGTAAATGCCCTTCTACACTGACTGAGCTTCTTTGAATTCCACTACCTGAAAAAGTCCAAGAAGGTACACAAGTCGCTACTTGTCAGAAACATATTTAACCTTTAATTTACCATGTCTTTTTCCTTGCATTCTAGTCAGTTTTATATATTTTATGTAATAGATTTTTGGTGTGGTCTACTATTTAGCATTTCTCATAGGATGTGAAATAAAATGTTTAACTAGGCTCTGATCATTTCAGTTTTCTCTCTTCAGTTTGGTTTTTGTGATTTTTCATTAGCTCTCTTGGTAACCAATAGGCAACTGATCAGGGAGCCGCATAGGGGGGTAAGCATTTAGATCAACTTCAGATTTAATTTTTATCAGTTTACAAGAGTTTTTATTACAAGATAGTGGTTCTGGACTAGTACATGGTACTTAATTAAATAGAAAATTACTTTTGACTAGTATTAGCCGAGAAGGTACGACTAAAGGTGGGGTTTGATCAGAGGTATTAAAAGTTGAAATATAGCACATTATTTTAATTTGTACAGAGAGCCCCTGGTTGGATCATAAGGATGGGAAACCGCGTTGATGGTGTTTTTTTCAATAGAATAATAAACGGATTCGGGTTATTAAGGTTGCTAACTATCTGATAGTGGGGCTTTTATGACTTGGTGTTGGTTTGGCTAAAAAGAAGGTCACATCGAACTTTCCATCGTAATAATTAGATAAGCTTAGTTACATTATTTGTTTTCCTTTCGTTAATTTTAGGGTGCCGAGAAAAAAAGACGTTGTTGAACTATCCTCTGTGCCTCTTTAAAAAGACTAAAAAGAAAGTTTAGCACAATTTTAAAGGGAAAGGAATCCCATCCACATGGTCATTCCATTCCTTCTTGGAAGCACATCAATAGATGTGCAGTTGTGACTGATTTGAACCAAAAGGACATTTACTTACGTTTTGTGCATGCTGTTGCCAGTATGACTCAGACGATTACACAAGTGTAATGTTTCATATTTCCAATATTTTGTTCAAACCATGGGAAAGCAAGTCTTTTGTGATATCTGCAATTGCTACATCCCATCAGGTAAGGTTCACCGTGTTTTAATTATAAGATAACACCAAGTATACTTAACTCTTCAACGTAAATGTGAACGGACCATGGTTTATCGATGGTTGATGATATGAAAGGGATCCCAATTAAAATAAATTTCAGACAACCATGGCAAAAAATTGGAAATCTCTACAATTTAACACTGTTAACCACCTGCAATGACCCTGTAAATAGATCTCGAAATGCTGAGGTTTTTGTAGGAAATGCAGCCTAATAAGTTTACCCACTTTATAACTTACCAGCCTGTCCAAATCCTACTACACGTTGAAATTGTCTAGAGCAACCGTACTGTGACAAAATAGCATCTCAGAAGTGGCGAAAAGCCTTGCTTGCATATAAGACAGTCATATATGTACATATATGCCGCATAGTATCATGTAAGTTTTCCCAATTATTTAGGCCAACTTAGTTCGGAGCCAGAGTTGATTCTCCTTATTTATTAAGAAAATTCACGTTTGCTTTTCAAGAGGTGTTTCCCATGGAGCCAGGCTGCATTTATCAAACTTTTTAATACCATGCCAAATTTAGGGGTGTGAGATACTATAACATTATTAGGTGTCCCACTATCAGACAGTGATAAAGCAGTAAAATTAATCCAGTTTGTAATTAAAAAGGAGATTTATCTGCACATGATTGGAAGTTTTTTTAGTGTATTGCATGTAACTTATTGCTTTTAAAGTTTCAAATTAGAGTGTTTCAATTTTTCTCTCAGCCTCTCATCAAAAACACAAAACAAAATGACATCATAAATCAGAGGGTCACATAATTTTCCAAATTCAGACTTCATTACATTCTTTCTGTTGTGATAACAAAGCCTATAAAAACATTTTTCTTTTATCCTTTCCTTAAGTGAAAAACAACTGATGTAAATAAGTCCATTTTTTTTCTCGTGGTACTTTATTTCTCAATGATATTAGTTTTTTTGCTGCCAGCAGCACCTAGAGTAAAATTTTAAAAAATTAGCTCAACCTATTGAATTAAAACAACAAAGTAAAAAATTTGACTTGACATTTTTTATTTTGGGGTCTTTTTATGCTGCTGTAAAATAAAAGCAAACCTCTTTTTTCCCACCCCTTTCATTATTGATATACATTATTGGTAAAAGAAAGAGTGTAAACCCATAAATACCTGAATAATGAATAGCTGAGCTAGCTTTTTTGATACAATGTCGTAAGGTAGTTACAAAGGAAACACATCACTCATTAAGGTGTCTAAGCATGTGTTTTGAAAGAGTTATTGTGATAGAACAATGTAAACAACTACCTTGAAAGGAGGCCATCGCATAATGTAAATATGGAAGATAATACTAGATACAAATGTGAAGACAACAGTAAACAATAGTATAATGTAGGTAACATGATCCCATTACAATGTATGTAAACACATGTCTGGCTATACATGTTTACTGATGTTTGCATTCAGCAAAGATAAAATCCATTTCAATACAAAGGATTACATATTATTGGCATAAATTCATTTTTGACCATTTTACAATTTTTTTATTTTGAAAATCCTCTCAGGTCACTCATCCTGTGGAAATTTCAATCTTAACCGAGAGTAAATATCAGTATAGTAGGCTTCTTTAAATGTCACAATGGAATTTGTATTAGCAATCTTCTGTTATTGGTTTGGAAGACAGAAAAAATTTCATCTGAAGAATTTTAATCAAATCAGGGGACTCAATAAAGCTGTGCAACTGTGTTGTTTGCGTTATATGAAAGAGCATATGCACAGCATTAATCAGGGGCAGAGGGATGACAAGTAGTACAAATTTAATGTCAAAACATAAATGAGAACAATAGTTATTCTCTATGTGTATAATGAAACTCAGTACTTAATGTAGAAGGTAGTTCATGCAACATTTGTATGAAAGATGTTTGCACTATTTAGTAGATGCATCAAAGTAACATATTGAAGATGGTGGAGGTCATAGTAGCAAATAGATTTGCTACTCAGAATAGGGGCAGTTTGGACTTGGATCAGTATTAAGGAAAAAAATGTTTTCCAAACATCCTCATTCCCACTGTTTTATCAAACTGGATATGTGGGAGTACAGAAAACACAATGAGCAGTGCAACTTTTGCACCTTCATGGGATTATTTTCACAATGGAATAAACTAACTTGGAAACTCATAAACTATCAAAATTCTAACAGAAATGTTACAATTACATGAATATTTCATTTTCAGAATTTTCATTTTATGAAGGTTTATTACACATAATCAGTAATAGTTTTGACATGAATTGAGGCCCATTCTTTTTCCAAGCTTGTTATTAATATAGTGGCAGTGCAAATAAAATGTCCCTAAAAATGCCTTGTACAGAATTCATGTCTTGTTATTTTATTTCATTCCTATTGGAAATACATGCTTTCTCAGTAAAAACTGCCCTGGCATGCCTGGGAATGCAATTTGGGAACAGTCATCAAGTCTGTTACAGCAAAAGTGTAACAGAGTGGATCATCATGGAGTTGATGATTTTTTATTATTTGCACACCTGGTGACAACATGGCACATGACAGACTTGAAATTTATACATCATTTTTTATTTATTCATGGTGCCTGTTGTCTTTCATAGGCATTCCTAGGTTTCTTTGGTTATTTATTTCGCAAATGGCATAACAGAGGTGCTGGATGATTAAAGCTATTTAAAGATTTTTAAAAATTTTCTCCGCAGAAAATCTGGAAATCAGGTTTCAATTCCATGCCTCCATGTTGAATTTTCCTTCTTGTAACAAGTGCTGTGATTGGCTACTGTGTTTAATTTAATTTATTGAGTATAGATGGTGGCTGTGAGCTGTTGTAACAGAATTGATGGGAATTGAGGACATGCCTTTCCCAGTGTCTTGTATGAAAAGTACTTGATGCAGATGCATGAAACTTATATGGGATGAAGGTTAGATAGGTCTGCCTGCTACAAACAGCCACAACTGGCCCTTGATGTACTTCAAGTGCAAAAATAATTTATGTTTTTACAGAATATGCATATTTAGGACACAGGGTTTTTGAACCCCACTCAATTTGGATGGGAATAAATTCCTGGTCAGTTTGGTTTTGGACCAATTGAAATGACTTTACCTTCTTGTCTGGAATGTAAAAAGCAAATTAACATCCAACTTGATAGGAATAGACCAAAATAATGTGTAAACTACATAACCCAAAGTCCTTGGACACTGTTTTGACCCTATTTTGAGAATTGCACATCTGTACAATACACTTTTGTTAGGTTAAAAAGTTTTATTCAATTTTTGCATTTGCACTTTATAGCTGCTTTGGTTGCTGGACATAAAGATGGTAGAAAACACCAGAGATTGCTTAACATAAAGAAGGAGAGACAACAAAGTGAAGCATGTAGCATTTATGTTCGAGGTTTCCCCAAATCAAAGACTATTGAAAAGGATTTGGGAGATATTTTAAAGATCTATGGAACTATCCATGGTATCTATGTTGATAAAACTAATGTAAGTCATGAATTGACTTTTTGTTGGTAGTGCATCTTTGTTTGCATAAAATGCATTTTGTACCATTTATGTTTTTTGTATTCCTTTATACATCTAATTTGTCTTTCTTTTTTTCAACTTTGTTTAATATGATGTGATTTAGAGTTACCCTATGTTACTTCTAATTAGCAAGTTAGCTTTATACACTGGCAAAATAAGCAATGCATATCTTGAGAATTGCTTTCAGGAAGACTATTCAAATGTAAAGAAAACTGTGGAGTATCCTTAGAGTTATACAGATAATAGTTTTCTGCATCTTGGCAATCAAAATTTTAGTTGTTGTTAGTCTCTCGCTATAGTCTTTTTTATTTTTGTTGTGTTGCTATATTTTTTCTCTCTATTATTACTGTTATTGTTACCTCTAGTAGCACTGTTAGCACCACCACTACCACCACCACCACCACCACTACTACTACTGTTATTATTATTGTCAATATCATCACCATTTTTCCAACTGCTTTTAAAGAGGGATATTTTCTTTGATGTAGGATTACTTTCAGTTCATCAGTTCTCTGGCTTATCAATAATATTTTTGAAAGTTTTTTCCCCAAAAGAGCAGACATATTATTGAGTTCAATAAGTACTTTTACTCCAATTTTTCCCAATATTTTTCTAGTTTGGTTTAGAGAGTACCAAATACCACTATGATAGTTGGGAAAACTCTTGCAGATGACTCATGGTTTCAATGATTTCCTTCTATGATGTCATATTTCTCAATTATTAGAGCCTTCCTTTTTAACTGCCAATGCCTGGTCAGCTAGCGTTGATCACATAATCTGTTTGTCAGCTGAAATCATGTAGAACTTTATATTTTTGTCCACAACAGTACTTTAAGCATTGAACAGTCCCCTCTGAGAGTTGGAGAACTCTCTGTCCTACAGCATTGGATACAGAGTTGTACCTTATTTTTATTCCTTCTGAGTCAATCTGCTGCAACTGCTTGTAATATGGTGGGTTGTCTGACAAGTTGCAGCAGAAATTATCCTCTAGTTACTGGTCTTGTTGTGTTAATCTAGCTTCAATGTAGCATGACCTACAGAATCCACTTTTAATGTTAGACCCCTTTCTCCTTTCTTACTTGGCAAGTACAAAAAACTTATAATATATATTATCATCAATTTTTGTGTTATTCTTCCCATATTTTCTGCACTTAAGACATTCAGAGTACCAGGAAAGGCATTCTTTACCCTTTATTTTGATAACTGTATCAGCAGCAAGAAAATTTCATGGATTTAATTACTTTCCTTTTGTTTAAATGTAGGAAATCACCTTTTTTAGTATAAAACCTTAAAACTATTAAGAGTAATGGGATTTTATTTTTTGCAAACATCTTTAAATGAGCATGAAGAATAAAATATTTAGAATTTTCCCTCTAGCAAGTAGATTGGTGCTTTCCCCCCTAAATATTAGTGTCAGAGAGATCATTGTAATAACAAACAGTAAAAGGTGTATCCCCGTAATGGTTACTTGCTTTATTCCCACATACTCTAACACCCCATAACCCAACACAAGTTTCTTTCCACATTTTGTCATACTTGGATAAGTGTATTATCTGCAATTCAAAACATTTTAGGATCTCATAACATACAGATGGGGGATATTATATAAGCTTTTTGATAGTGAATCCAAGCAGTTAAAATAATGTTCTCCTCTTTTCTTCTAACTCATGCTTTTTAAAAAACTGGTGGTTTATAGAGAGCATACTATTCATGCTCTTCAAGCTTGTTCTAAACCTTTTCTGTTCACCACTCATCTATCTATATATATATATATGTATATATATATATATATATATATATATATATATATTATATATATACATATATATATATATTATTTAATTCAAAACACATTTATTTTTTAAAATTATATGCATAAAGAAATTTTGAAGGATCTTTACAAATATATATATTTAAAAACTCATTAAAAAGAACAATACGATATTTCTAAAAGGGCAATTTCTGAAATGGATCACTTGGGACATAGGCACAAAATGGAAAATCAAAAGGAAGCTAAAAGAGAGATAACGAGCAAGTGGGTAACAGTGAATAAAACGGACAAAAGTAATGCTCTGGTGACGAAAAACCTCAGGAAGGAAACAAAGAAGGCTAATTTAGATTAAAANATATATATACATATATATATATATTATTTAATTCAAAACACATTTATTTTTTAAAATTATATGCATAAAGAAATTTTGAAGGATCTTTACAAATATATATATTTAAAAACTCATTAAAAAGAACAATACGATATTTCTAAAAGGGCAATTTCTGAAATGGATCACTTGGGACATAGGCACAAAATGGAAAATCAAAAGGAAGCTAAAAGAGAGATAACGAGCAAGTGGGTAACAGTGAATAAAACGGACAAAAGTAATGCTCTGGTGACGAAAAACCTCAGGAAGGAAACAAAGAAGGCTAATTTAGATTAAAACTCAGAAAAGTAAATCGGTCAAGTAATACCATTACGGAAGAGTATTAAACTTTTAGAATCCTTTTGATCATTCAAAGATGGTCTATTTATCATAATATGGAACGCTTCGAGTATTTTACGCTTTCTTGTGTCTTTTGGAGCTCTCTCAATCACTGACCAATGGAACTCTTGAGTTTGGTATTTTACCAAGTGTTTAAAAGGTTCCGATTACACCGAATCTGAGTTGTGCTACTTCTATCGAGTTGCTACATTCCGTTTTGTTTCTCCTATGTATTTAGCTTGGGATACACATTCTCCTTTGTAAATGGCACTGTTTAAATGTTGGACTTTGTCTTTAAATGGGAAAAGCGATCTTATTTTTGACGTTTTCCATGTATAGATTACTTGCACCTTGTCATTGCACAAACATTCACTTCTACGACTTTTCTAATTTTTGTTTCATTTTTGGGACAAAAAAGTATTTTAAAAAACACTTTTTTCCTTGCCTCGAACTACCACGGTGGAATAATCAAATCTTCTCGCAGAGTGGATGACTTTATTTGCGATTCAATGAAACGTAAAGGATAGCCAGCCTTGTTGCATTTGGATTTGATTTTATCGATTTCCTTGTTTAATGGAGTGCCAATGCGCTTTGCCCGGTTGAGATCACCTTTGATAACACTCCGTTTGTATTGAGTAGGTACCTTAGACATCCAGTGTAAGTTTTTTTAGAGTCTTTGTTCACGACGCTGAGTGTGTTGGTTTCTTCATCTTTTCCGGTTATTTCAGTATCCAGAAACCGAACAGGATTAACCTCAATTGTTAACTCTATGTTTGGATGAAAATTGTTTAATGTATGAAATAATACATCGTGTTCAAATTTATTTCTTCAGCAACAAATGATGTTATGAATAAATGCCCGGCGTAAAGTCTTGACTGTTAACTAAACACCCAAGGCGTTTAAACGGTCAAATACGGTACTGGGATACTATGTTCATTAAATGGCAGTCGGAGTCTTTTCATTCTGTAGCTGATACCAACACATTAATGCATAGTAACTAAGGTAACTATCTTTAGAGAATGAAAAGAAAGAACATTGCTTTGGTTTCTGTTGTGCCCGCTAATTTGCATCATTACGAGTACCGAACACACATAAGAAAACGTGTCATCTTCAGGACATCCCAGAGATTAAGGACTTATTGACACCTACAAATATAACGTAGGAGAGCCACGATCAAACAAATTTGATATTTGAAAGAATGCCTAAAAGGTTGTTAGAAATAGGAGGGAGTTCATGGGTTCTTTATGCAAAGTTTGAATATTGATCCTGCGCCATCCGTTCTGAGAATATAATACAAAACTTCCAAACGCTGATTTATTGATTTTCGTGCCCATAATCATGGAACTATCGAAAAATTGTACAAGGAGCTACGAATAAAGTATCCACAAATAGCTAAAAACAGCTGAAAAAAGTGTTGAATACGTTGAAGCAACACATCATATTTCCTGCAATATCACTCGTGGATTTCTAATATTCCGCCTTTGATGAAAACATCACTACATTCTACCAAAGAGTTTACATTTTAAGCACCAATGTACAAAGAAGTGACCAAACTAATTCGGAACACGAAGTCTAAGGCTTCACATTGTCCATCCTACACATTGTACAGCTTCACGTATAGGAACGATAACCCTTACCGAAACGTGGTAAGTCGAACGATCGATTGACGATCGATTTTTCTATATGTATTCCATTGCATCTAACAATATGTTGCATTACACAACCATTCGACCAATTACAATACATCTCAGACACTGGCACTGCTCTTTTTTGCCTTTCGTTCCCAAACACTGCTTCCTATGAGATTGTATACACACTCTACTCATATCATTCTTAGAAGGTTTTTTTCTTAATATTTTGTTTTCTTACTATTGGTCTGCTGTATTCCTTTCTTTTATTCAGTTTTCTTGTTATAGGACCCTCATATCCCACCACAACTGTACACATTTACATGATACTCACATGTATCTAAGAAATACGCTGATACCAGATATGTCATAATTCGTATGTACATACTAAAATGCCTTTGTTGGGAGAACAGTCGGTCTGTTATCTCAAAAGCATCTTTGAAGATCAAGACATTAATTTACACCAGCTAAGGTGCTTAAATTATAAATATCGTCACCATCGTCAGCTAAACAGCTTTGTTTAGCTAACGATTGTAAAAACATGAAATTGACAGTTCTAAACTAAGCTTTGTTGATTTTTGTTGTCGTTCACCATATGATGATAGCACTAGTATTGTTATATTATTGAGCACTGTCGATAGCTAATAATTACTTCGATACTATTAAATTATAAATATAACTCCCTTATTGCCAGTTATACACATATTTTTATCCATTTTTAGTTAAGTAGTCTTTGTTTGTTTGTTGTTATTTTTGTAGTTGGACTTTGCAATCGTACAGTTTGGTAGCGAAGAAAGTGTTCAAAAAGTTCTTGAGAACAAAAATAATATCCTACTTGACGGGAAAAAAATGATAATAAAGAAAAAGACAGGAAAAAGAAAAGAAGAAGGAGATGAGAACAAGGACAGCCAACTGTGTCACACAAATCAGTTTCTCTCTGAGAAAAACTTCGGAGTGGACGTGCTGATGCATATCAAAAAAGAAAAGACAGTATGTTACGAATTGTATTGTTTTGATTTTCTTTTCCTATTTTTGTTATAAATTTTAGGAAAGTTTTCAGTTAAGAGTTTAAGATTGATCAAACAGAGTTGTGGTACCAAGATATTCCATGACTTGAAATAGCGTATACGATTCACTAATCGTTTTCCCATTTTTGTGAATGATTCTGAACTTCAAAATGTTATTTTCGCAAGCAGAAATCTAAGGAAGTTGGTTATTTATTTTGGCTGGTTGTTTATTTACCATTCACCTGCACCAAAATTCATGAAGAAACAAAGTCACCAAATAATGTATCTGAAACGCACGGAGAGAAGAATTAGTTCGTGACATGCTCCTCTCCTCATCAAATCACAGTCGCTGTACATCAGCCCTCACGAAACAAGCTTCGCTGTGTTTAAAACGAAGTAAGTGACCATTAATGTTTTACCCAAATGCAAGTTTTGACGTCGTGGTTCGATATTATCCACCATTTCAACCATTGTCTAAAGCCTACTTTAAAGAACATTTTTGATAAAAATATTGCGTTCAAAGACAAGAGAAATGCTGCTGAAATTGTACTACATGTACTAAAGGAACACAGGTGATCTTTACGAGCTCCTGAATTGTGCCCAAATAACGGAAAATTCCCTTATAAAGCCAACTGAAATCCTTGGTGTGTGCTGGATAGAGTACATGGAGGTGAAAGACCTTGACAGTTATTTTTGCATTTATATGATACACGTAGAGCTATTGACGGAAATTAACAGTAGCAAACACAAGTGCGGAAAAAAGGGTGGTAAGAAGTTTGTCTTTTGACCCATGTTGCCATTTTTCTCGACGTTTTTGCACCATTGTGATGGTTGAGCTTGGCATTATTAAGTGAGTGCCGCTATCCAGTAAAATATTACGTCACAGAATTCACTTGGACGATAAGCAAGTTTAAAGATCTGTTTGACGAAAGCCTTGGTCGTTTGAGATAATCTGGAATCGTTACAAATTATAAACGCCTGTTTGCTGAAATCAACGGGCATGGAGTGTTAAGTACCATGGAATTAAATTCGTACTGCTTCTAAGGATGACTCGAACATCAAAAAAAGCCTACTATCAAGTCATCCAGTTCATATCTGACCACATAAAAAAACTTTTTTTTCAACTGAACGGCATTCTTGCTTTCAAATACATCACTGGCGGTCTCGATGTTTCTTCTTGGTCCACTAAACAGGTTTTTGGAGATTATACCCTGTTGAATTTGAGTTACTACTATGAATCCTGCCTTGCCAGAAATGATGGATAAAAGATTATTTTTTTCCAGAACGACAAACTTTTCGAGGACCTGAATTTGGATGTGTGGAAATGTGTTTTAACAAACCGATTGATCAAAGAAGATTGCAAACAGCTCCTTATTTAGTCGAGTTACTTCTCTGCATTTCTGCATTTCATTTACCAATGCCAAATCAAAAGGATATTTTACGCATGAACCGACTGAAAACTGATTGGTGAAAGCGGTTATCTAGTCACTATTCCTGCTAGAGAATCAGTTAGGAAGGTCCCACGATTGAAAATTTTTCGCCCAAACGAGTAGTCAAATGCTGTTTTTTTATATAATGGCATTTGGGGCCTATCCCTCTTCAAATTTATTCAAAGAGAAAAGATGTACAAGCTCCGGTGGAGCAGTAGAAGTCGCTGGACTTGTGCTTTCAGGTCTTGTGAGTGAGAGCGAAAATGAAGAAGGACCTAACAGTTAGTTGTTTTGTTCTCTTAACTTGTTGTTCAGCATAAAAAACTGTTCTTGTAAAAATTTTAATAAAGCAGCTGGTATTTGGCTCAAAATTTGTATGATTTTCACACTCCTGTTTATTGTTTCTTCATCATCTACAGAACAGATGGCTTAATTACGGCATGGCAATTGTTTTTTATTCCAAATAAAACAAAATCTGGCATATGTATTTCAAAACATGGCTTGCTTTATCTTCTCCGTCCATAACAGACAGTAGCAAAATATAATTGCCTTCTTCCAGAATTTGTCTACGTTGCTGTGACGAGGGCTTTTTCAATACAAGGGTTGTCAGGTACATGCTGCTTGGAAGTGTTGGTTCTTCAATAAAAATTCTGTGAATGCGGAGTAGTTTTTGAAACGAAAACTAGATATGCGAGATTGCCAGTAAAGAAAGTAAACTGGCAAAAGCAGAGCATTGATCTTTGAACAATTTTCGCAGCACATTCCTTGTAATTAACCGTCCAATTTACCCTCCATAACGCGTAGGCCTGCCATGGACAATGATTTTCTCGACCAAAAGTTACTAAATTCAGGAAAGTGATTCTGAATAAGAAGTAAAATCTAATTTCTTTTAAAACAAAAAGTGATACTTGCTTTGTGTCATTAATTTTCTTCTGACGCCTATTCTATATTGTACTGAGATAAAAAAAGAGTGGAGAACATTCTTCATGTTGATAACACTGATCCTGACCCAGCGATTGACCTTTGGTATCCCCCAAAAGTTGTTAGTGCTTGACTACCAAACCTAGTTCATTAGTGAAGGGCACAAATTGCAAGGCGACATAGGTCAGCATTCATTGTTAATCTGGCCACCCTCTCAGTTTCCGACATATAATAAAGCAGTGTCGATGAGAAGTAGATTCGATTTTTGAAGGAAAACATCATGAACATTATCATTCCATGGTTACAAGGTTCGTACATGCAATGTTATTCAGAAAATACTTTTACACGAAAACTTTTCTTTTTTTCCCTGTATACTTTCCGTCCTTTTTCACACTACTGAATGATCGTAATGTAATCATGGGATTTGATGAAACATGACTTGAGGCCAAAACAATGATTGCCACTTAGAGCAGGTAAAAATAGTCTCCTCGAATCCTAGCTCTACATTTATCAAATTTTTTTTGCCTTTCCCGTTCGTCTTGCCCATACCCCCTTTGCCTCCTTACCTTGTGAGGTTATCCAATCGTCATCAGGGAGGTATATCAGGGGGAGAAATGGTTTTCAAGTGACGACCTATAAATGTATTTTATCGAAGTCACGATTTTGTTTATTTTATTAAAAAAGGTAATTTTTTTATTTCAGACCCTATATATTTAGAGAATTAAATAATGAAATTATATTTCAGTAGTGTATTTTTCTGTAATAGGTACCTTTTTTGGACTCTCCAAAATTTGTGGATCCATGAACATTTATGACAGGTTTTAGCCTTATTTAGCTCTAAAATACGACCTGTTTTCTGAAATTTGCCCCGGTTTTCTCAGAGAGCACAGAACACACCCAATGCACCAGTTCCATTAAGGGAGGCGGTCAGCCACTCCCTTTTTGCAACGAAAATTTTACGAATCATTAATCAAACTATATTTTGAACCCTGTATTCAATGACCCACAGAAATCAATTCTGCCCTGCATCAAATAGGATATTACTTTTATTCAGATCATTTTTATCCATTAGACATCCATCTATCCATCTATTCATCCATCCATCCATTCATCCATCCATTCATCCATCCATCCATCCATCCATCCATCCATCCATCCATTCATCCATCCATCCATCCATCCATCCATCC
>RDPX01000020.1:3144195-3163912 GCA_003991215.1 Morbakka virulenta
CCATCCAATCCATCCACCCATCCATCCACCATCCATCCACCCATGCATCCATCCACCATCCACCCATCCACCCATGCATCCATCCATCCATCCACCCATCCATCCATCCACGCATCCATCCATTCATCCATCTATCCATTCTGTCTATCTATAAGATATGTGTGTGTGTTTCTGTGCGTACGTGTGTGTACAGGTATAAATTATGTTTTAAAAAGTCATAAAGAGTGGTCAATACAAATTAACCTGGAGCCATAGTATTAGAAATAGACGACAATAATTTCGGCTAGTTTTGGACTCTGAGTTTCATGCTTACACAATCGTCAGCAAACCAAGAAACGTTTAGCTGACGCCCGTATGAGTATATCACGCTGAGTATTTGGTAAAAGTCTTATTTTACCAAATACTCAGTGAAAGTCAAATTTGTTAAATTTGTTAAAGTTGATATTAGGATAAAAGCATTCTCTTTATCTTAATTACCAGTAAAATCATTTCCTGAGCTACTAGTAAGTTGATTAAGGAGAACTAACACTCCCATACGCCCCAACTTTTCCTAGCCGCTTTCTTTCTTGAATGATGTATTACTTGAACCTGCCATATTTATTTTTCTGTTTAGAAACTTATTACACAGCTTATACTGCCTTATCATAGAAAGATTGTTTTTTGTCGTTCACGTTTTAGGTAGAAGATCAAATCAGAACATTAGTTTCCGAATCATCTTTGTCTCATTCAGACATAGAAATGAGAAAGTTGGTTTGCACCCTTCTTACTGAAGTTTTCGTTGAGGTATATCCTGATGCCAAAGTTGAAATATTTGGCTCATCGGCGTATGGGGTTGGAACTAAGGGATGTGACCTGGATGTGACTTTGATTACGGACTGTCTTTCATCGTATGCGTTTAAGGGACCACATGGAAGAGAGACGAAACCAAACGACGATGTTTTAAATAGGAGTTTAGTGTTAACTACAGATTTTGTATCTGCAAAGAAAACTGGAACTGATTATCTAGAAGTTCTTAGTACAAAAGAGAAGAAAGAGGCGCCGGAAATAAAGTACCAAGGTACATGTAGTGACAGATTTCCGCCTTTTGAAGAAAAATCACAAGCAGAAGAGACCACAGAAACTGTTAAAGCAGACGTAGATGTCATTACAGAAATTCTCCGTAAGTTCGGTCCAGGTTGCAAGCATGTATTTCCATTAAAATCTGCTCGCTGCCCTCTTGTTAACTTTTCCCATTCTGACTCTGGCCTTAAGGTAGACTTAAGCATCAACAACAGGTAAGAATGATGGCATTGTTAGAATTTTTTTGTTTGTATGTTTGTATGTTTGTATGCTTTTGTGTGTGCGTATGTGGTATTACTTAGCAGAATGCTCTTTCTGACGTCAACTGATGGTTTTTCGTAAGATACCGTAGTTTTTGTATTTAAAACTGAACCTTTTGGTTACTTTGTCACAGGACTAAAAACTAAGCCTCGACATCTTCAAAATTAATGAAATTCAATCAAAACGAATTTTCCAAAAACTTTGACCGAAATGAACGGTTTTCTCCAGCTTTACCGTCATTTAAGCAATTCTTCCGCGTTCAATAAAGTGGGCCAATTTTAAAGAGTGAACAGGAATAATTGAAAATTTAGTTACGTTGAATTGGTTGAGAATCAATGGAACTAACTGTATATTTGACTGATTCTACTGGAACTGGATTCTCAGCTGTATCTTTGAAAACTTGTATTTTTATATGTATTTAAAGCGCTTAATTATGTACAACGCACGGTGTCAGATTTAAGATAAAAAATACTCTAGATGAATTTTTGTGGTGTTAATTAACTAAATAAATGAAGAGTGTAATTAATCGGGTTTTTCAAGGTTCCCTGAAATGTTAGGCTGCATAAGTTTTTCCCTTCCCCTTCACACTTTCCTTCTGTCAGTACAGGCACAGATTCCAATGGAGGATTTTCTACATCGTTTTCGTTTTGTTCAATGGATCCTTTTTTTACTAGTACGGACGTGTCCATAGCTTTTTGAAAAACGTTTTTTTCGCATTTCTTGCCTTACATTTTTTTAAAGCTGCTGGGACTTTCACTGACCTCCATAACTGTTTCAGTTTTCCCGCCACTTGCTATATGCCGAGACCATTGCATTGTCGGTTGTGTGACCTCAGCAATAAACAATGGCTTTGCCAAGAAATTTTTCTTTTCTTGTGTTCTTTACCAAGGATATTTCAGAAATTACATCACCGCTTAATCGTCATTCTTTTTATCTATAATAATATTATTCCAGGGTATCAAACATCTGTTAATGAACTCATGCTTAAAAACCCTAGTAAACAATGCAAGATTGATATGAAATAAGGTCTTGCTTGTAGCACTTCTATTGTAGTGAGACCTATGTATCAGTGGTAAATTTGACAAAAGCGGAGAGTTAGTAATCTAAGCAAATTTTACGTTATGTTTCATGATTGCATTTCCCTGGAGTTTTTTTTTTTTTTTTTTTTGCTTTTTCATCAAGGCTTGCAGTTGAAAATACAGCATTAATGCAAGCTTATATCAACAGTGACCAGAGAGTTCATTCCTTGATATTCATTATAAGAGCTTGGGCAAAAAGCCGAGGATTGTATGGAAAAGGTGGAAAACAGTTAACAGGCTATGCATTAGCTCTTTTGATCATCCGTTATCTTCAACAGTGTGACCCACCAGTTCTTCCTTGTTTGCAGTGTTTATTACCAAATCTACCACAGCCTGGGACTGCAGAAGGAGATTCAAGTCGCTTAAGTAACATTATAGATGGATGGGAATGTTATTTTCAGAAACAACCATCCTGGAAGTCAATGAACACTGCAACAGAAGGTATAGTTATTTTAGGTTTAAAGAAAAATTTATTTTTTTTAAACGTCATGCGAAAGTAAGAGTTGTTGACTTGTTGCGATGTTTAATTAGGCAATTACTTATGAAGAGAATTCAGGGGGAAAATGACATAGGTAACTGGGAGGTTAAGATTTATTGCAGTCTTTCGCTTCAGTATGTTTTCATTATATTATCAGCTGTATCAAGGAGTAGCCATGTTCATTGATCAGATGTTTAGAAATGAAACAGTTTTTTTCCTGCAGAAGCTCGATGGCGTTTGCTTTGTTGCGCCAAGGTTTCTCTATAGAGGTAACTTTGAAATCGTAATGAAAACAAATTCTGGGATAAGAAATCAATCGAGCTCTGTTTTTCCGTTTCTACTTAAAAGGGTCATCGATTGCTTCTTTTGTCTCCAAATTTTGGTGCAAAAACTTGCAGTAGTGGAGCTTGATAATAAGTTTCTCTGCTTACAGAATATTATGTTGGCAAACAAAGTTGGAGTGACAAGTATTTTGGTGCCTGTAACCGTAGGATGTACTAGCTTTTCTCCAGCAAGCTTTAGACGATAACTTTTCAAGCAAACCTGCGCCTGTTTAAAAATTAAGATCTTCCGTTTTACTCAAAAAACGTTTATTTTATTTAATCGGGAGGTTCAATGTTTTTGATTTCGTCCATGATTTGATGTGAATTAGAGATGCTCCAAGTGAATTATAATTCATGCGAAAGACAAAAATACTGTTCAAAATATTTGGTTGTGATGTCGTTTCTGGCTGTACTAAGGTAACACGGCTAGAAACATAAAACTGGAAACTAAGCTTTTGAGAGGTTTGTAATGTACTTTGTGCTGTTTGGCTTATGCGGCAAGTCCCAAAGTCCACCTATTACAGAAATTAAGACATTAGTTTAAACTAATTAGGCTTAGTTTTCTGAACTAAGCTCTTAAGAGAGATAATAAGTAGCTTTTGTGAGACTATACTTTACAATTTTAAGAATAATTCAGTTTAAGCGACTTTTTTTTACATCGGTGGACTCACAATTCTCCTCACAAAACAAACTTTTCCCATCAAAGGTAACGAGAAAAAAGAAGCAGCTGGAAAATCTTTAGACTTGTTACGACCTATGATTCCGCAGGGTAACATAAGAGATCAGATAGCAACAACAACAAAAGTCTAAATATAGATTAAATAATAATGTTTGATTTATTCAGTAATTACAAGATATGAGAACAGTTAAAATGATACAAAAATGGATTGGCCTAACCTAAATGATCTTGCGATTCTAGAAATAGAAGTCTTTGAGAAGCAGTTCTTGAAATATCCGAATATTCCTAAAGGTTCTAGATGATAAACAAGTTATGAGATGAATGCCCCAAATGGGTCTAATTTAGTCCTGAAGAGTTCTGCAGTAAATATCTTAATGTTTCGGAAGGTTCCAGATGATGTAAGAACTCTAAAGTGATAATTCCAGAAAGTTCTAAGCAGGTTGCAGAGTGTTCCTTAGTTCCTTGATGAACACCAGGTTGAAGTTTCAGAATCGGTAGATATCCAAATAGTATAGTAAATAATCCTGGTTTGAAACTAATGTTTCTTCTAAATATCCACAAAGTTATTCAAAGGTGCTTGCATACATATGACTGATGATGTTTCCTTCTTCAAAGCACAATTCTGACTGACTGGTGTAGAGAGAGCTGGGCCTTTATATACTCTCACATGTAAAAAGTTCCAGAAAGATCCCAACTGTTCTGTTTGTTTATTAAGAGTGACTGTGTCGTTGTGTGAGGGATGCCTCCTCAAAGGACAGCCAGTCATAACAGAGTATTTATTTGGAGTGAGTTTGTGCGCGTTGTATCATAAACATGCAGCCTAACAACACACAACATGAGTCTAGTGTACATAAATCTCTAATATACAAAGAAGTAAACAAACAAACACTAAACAAATGAATATATAACCTAATTCTACCTCTTGTAACAGACTGAAATGAAATTTTTTGAAATGTATAATATTTTTGTTGTTTTCATCGATAAAAACGGGAGTCAATTTTCTTTACATTGTTTTCACGATGTTTTATGTGTAGGGTTTTTCAATTTACAGGCCAAAAAAAATTTAAGGGAAAAAAGTGTGGCAACAAAATTTGTTGGAAGCCTGCTTTCATCAAAGTCAAGTTATTCACTTGGTTTGGAGGAAATTTTTGTCACGACCAAATTTTTAAAATACTTTTTATGTACAGGCTTAATCAGGTATCTGTCTTTCCCAAGTGTTCACAATCGTAAATTGTGATTATTTTTATCCTCAGACGTCATTTTATCTGTATTTGGGTTCAAACGTGCTTGGGTAAACAACTTATTTGGTAGCATTGGGTAATTTTAAGGCAGGATCAATTTTCTATTGTCAGTCTATGGCATAATATGATTTCAAAGGTTTTTTCGTATTGGGAGTTACAACAAAGAGTCTTGGTTATTTTGCACTTAATAAACGTCTAATATTCAACGCATCTCAACATAGGGATGATACATGGCTTGAAAATCACAAAAAAGCACATAATTCAAATGTTAATTGTAATGATTGATATGGACGTCTTTTAGCCATCTTTTCTGTTTTTATTTGGATTTTACATCTTTTTGTTAACTTAATTTAGATTTTATTTTTTTTGTAGGGGAATTACTCAAAAACTTTTTCCACTATTGGAAAGAATTTGATTTTACAAAGGAAATAGTTTCTATCAGGGATCTGGCTCCTTTGACAAAGGCCTCCCTGTCAAGTCCTTCCACTTCAGAAGAGAAGCATACTTTTAAAATGAACGCCCTGTGTATCGAAGATCCTTTTGAGTTAAATCATAATCTGGCCCAAAATGTCACTGTACCTGGGCTGGAAAACTGGAAGGCAGAGTTAAATGCTGGATACGATATTACATCGCGTTTCTTTAGGGAAAAAATCGTCGAAAAATCGTCGGACGAGACGGGGAATCCAGGAACGTCGTTGTTGGACCTGCTAGAGCCAGTAGGCCTGCCTAGACAGCCAAATCCTAAAAGTAGGAGGAAACGACTGGCAGTGAAGCATATATTTGATATACTTTCAAGCTCTGGAATAACCTGTGAATCCTGTGCAAAAGCAGCTAACGAAATCTTACAGTTTGATCTTCGAATGCAATGTGAATTCAAATTAGTCCCAGAAATAGAATCACAACCTAATGACGAAAAAACAAAAGACTTCCAGTGTCACAAAGACAATGTCGTAGAGTGTAAAGTAGAGTCAATGGAGGATCTACCTATACCCTCCCCAGATTCTAACAATACTGATGAATCTTCGCACTATGTCGAGCCATTAGCAAAACGGCGTAAAATAGAAACGCCTATGTCACATCAGCTACTAGATGGCGACGTAGTTAACGAAAAAGGAGTGGTAACTACTGATAAATGCGATCTAGTTGATCTCTCAAAAGACCTGTCTGTTCCAGAGTTTCAAATGGCCGCAGATGCAATCGAAATTACTGCTAAGGCTTGGGCAAATACATGGGTTAAACGTCGGCAGCAAAGACGGTTATTGCAATCACCAAACAAAATGGCTACAGACTGTGTCAGAGATGAAGCTGACAATGTGTCGGAAACATCAAACCCCAGATCGGAAAGTACATCCATGGATTTTATTTCATCTTCTGCTACCAGGGCATCGTTAGAGAGTTCTTCAGATGTATCAAAAGATGGACTGGAGCATATTCACGAGACTCACAGCAATAATAAGAGCAATGTAACTTGTAGTATGACAACCAATAGCAATGCATTGCTTTCGATTTCAATTAAATTTGCTAACATGCAAGGAAAGATCCCAGGTGTATCGACAAGAGTAATAGTCAAGGTTATTGATGCATGCGATCTTAATATTTTTCACACATTTTTTGCGTATTTTAAGAAACGGTTGATTGCAAAACTAAATTTGAATTCAGACTATGTTGTTACCAGCATGAAGAGATAAACAATTTCCTTTTAAGAGTTACTCAATAACACTGCAACTTGCCATTTCCTGAATATTGCCAGCAGGATCTTCCGGTTCAGTTCTTGCTCCTCTGGTTTACTAGAAATCCTAAAGTCCGCCTCTGGCACTGCCTTATTTTTGATAAATTTACTTGCCCCATTACATAAAAATTATATATTATACATTATATATATGTGCGTGTGTATGAGTAATTTGTATTTCATGAACTCATAGAGGGTTGTATGGTTTACTGATCCTGATCTTTTCGAAAATCCTTTGAACTAACACTTATTTTGAACGCATTTAATCATTGCAAGTATATCATTGGAAGTATACAGCTTTTTTCTAAAAGCCTTCTTGTTAAATGGTATCTTCTTCCCATAGCCCGGAGACCCATCCAAAGACTACGTACGCACAAATATGATGGTTTTCCTCCCCCTTGTTTGGTTTTAAAGAACAGAATAGCGGTATAAAAACAATGTGTTTCCTTTGGCTGTTCCACTTACTCCCTTAAAAGAATGTACTTCCTTGACTGATTTCCCGTCAAATATTGGTAGACTAATGTTAGTGTTAGGTAATCAGGATTAACTTTAAAACTAAGACATTTATTCTTGACGTCAGGCTGACTCATTTATTCGTAACTTAAAATGAAAGATAGGATATTACGAAGTAATAAATAAATCGTATTTTCTTGGTTAGGGCCCGACAGATAATGCGCAACCCAAACTTGCTGGCGCTCTTTTATAAGATAAGTGTGGATATGGGGATTCCCTCCAATGCAAGGGCCCCCCTTATTTGAAAAATGTTTGATTTAAGAAAACTTTTATGGAGGAATAATGCTATAGCCCAGTTGTGCTCTTATTTAAGTGTTATATGCATTGAAGTTTTTTTGCACTTAATTTCACTGCGTGTTTCTTTTTTAGTTCATTATGTATAAACTCTCTAAAGTAACTTCATTACGGGTTAGGTTTTACTCAAACATTTAATGAGACCCATTTGAATTAGGGCTTTCACTAATATTCAATACTGAATTGATGCTCTTGGCGCGCATTTGAAGAATGCTCTACGTAACAACTATAATCAAAATGCAAAAGTTAAGAATATTAAAATTAGATCATTTTCCGAGGACTGCATTTCCTTTACAGCTACCATTGTCAATTCTGTTTTTAGCGCATTTGTCAGAACATCTGCAAAGATGCAGTGCAGCCTTTCAAAAGCTTCTGAAGAAACCTTTTAAAAGAGATTGCTATTAAGCAAATTTTAATTCGGTACTAAATTTTTTTTACTTTCGGGGCCTTACAGTACCCAGTTTTATATCCCACCACCCCTGATACTTTTCACTCTACAACAGCACATTCATTAGTATCCAAACAGCAGCAAAATAAGCCGCTAGGGATAGAAGAATATAAGTTGACAAAAAGATTAATGCCACTTTTTAAAGTAAGGTAATTTTGTTTGGAGTGTGACATTTATGGAAGTTGAAAAAGGGCTGGAAGCAATAACAGATGAATGACTTTATTGAACATAACCACGCGTTTAAAAATACAGCCTTGTTCAAGATCCAAACATCAATAATGATAAACAGAAATAAACGTGGTGACTACAAATGTCATCTTCATTTTGATGTTGTTCTTTTTTAACATTCAGATATATTGTTGACAAAAGGGAAGGATAACTATTGTTGAAAAAAATCCAACGGAAACCAAAAATAATATTCAAAGATTTCTACCCTGACTCGAAGCAAAAAATTCAAGCCCCTCGCGATCGGTTTTTCGCCTCTGTAAACACAGCACGGTGACTTTTTTGACACAGTTTATTTTCAAAACCTTTTTTAAAAGCACCTGCAGGTAACTTAAGTAGTACACAAGCCCTAGGAACCAAAGGTGGTACAATGAAACAATACTTCAAGATTATTAATTACATATTAGGAATCTGGAACCGAAGACGTAATATTTATTTTAATTCAGAGAAGTCAATGGTACTCGAGGACTCGGGAAAAAGTTATGTTGGAGATAGATTGAGGCAAACCGTAAAGAGCACAATACAACTTTCAAAGTTATTCGTCCGGGTGTGACACCTTTGCTTCAAGTTCAAGAGACAAATGTTTCTTTTACTTTCAAAGACAACGTAAAAGAGCAGTGGAGTACATGCCCTTAAAACAAAGAAGTTGAGAACATAGAGTGACACAATAAGCCTTTACGAGCGCGTCTGCTAATGGGTTGACGGACCCTGGAAGTAAGTCGCAACAGAAGTACTTAGATTTGAGGTTCCTCATCCTGGCTACACTAAGTGCGATGGAGATGCACTCTTCATTCTCCCATAGAAGATACTTTCAATTGTCTTTACATGCCAGCAGAGTTGATCCAGAAGATTGATGCATTTCAGATAAGCTTGCAAAGGAAGCCGAGGAAGTATCAGATGGTATGGATCACCTCAATACGGTGATTGGTACCGACAAAATCGATAAAGCTTTTCCAAAAACAGACAGTATAGAGTATTTTAAAGAAGACAATACATTCAATATGGATGATTAAAAAAATATTGATATTGTTGATTAGGGAAAGATGTCCAGACATTTCAAGTATGTATTGACGGATAAAATGACTTCTGTAAACTCTCACTGCTTTTTTACATCTTGTACATTTTTTTCAGATTTTATTACTTTAATTTCAAGTTGAGATCATATAGCACATCAGGTATTATTATTCATATGTGCTATTTAATGTCCAAAATTTTAACTTCCGAAAATACGGCTATGTTTCGGTTAACAGCACATGCGCTAGTACCATCAGAAATATTGGATTTAAAAAACCATGTACTGGAATTATCGCCAAGGTGCTTAAGTAAGGAGATCTCTTTTTGAAATGTGACAAAATTGTAATCTTGGATACACGTCTGACATTAAATGGAACCTTTATAGATCAAGTAACGGGCGACATTTAACAAGTATATGTGGTATTGCCTGCCTTTTGGTGACTTGCAATATATTTGGTAAGTAAAACAGAAGTTGTATAAAAGCTGCCCGGACTCGAGTAATTAGTGTGAACTTGTTTGAATTAAAACAATACTGACCCTTAAATTTCTGCGAAAACAATTTGTTTGCATCGAACTTGACTCAAACCAGTGCCTGCAGCTACAATGGGCACACGCATTTCTACCTCGGCTATCGGTGTTCTTCCTTCACTAGATAATCATATTTTTCATTTTTCCACAATTAACAATCCTACTTTGATACTGTGTCATTTTCAGAAAGTAGTCTTGCTACCAAAATTCCAAACATTGTTAGATACAGATAATTGACACCAGCCAGTAACTGTTTTTGTGGCCATCAGAAATCGGTTGAACAAACTCATTTCCAATGGAAAAGTATAAAAATGGATATATACACGCGTTAAATATATTTAAAGGGAAATTTNTTATCGAAAGTAATACTGGAAAAATGAAAAATATGTTTGCATCGAACTTGACTCGAACCAGTGCCTGCAGCTACAATGGGCACACGCATTTCTACCTCGGCTATCGGTGTTCTTCCTTCACTAGATAATCATATTTTTCATTTTTCCACAATTAACAATCCTACTTTGATACTGTGTCATTTTCAGAAAGTAGTCTTGCTACCAAAATTCCAAACATTGTTAGATACAGATAATTGACACCAGCCAGTAACTGTTTTTGTGGCCATCAGAAATCGGTTGAACAAACTCATTTCCAATGGAAAAGTATAAAAATGGATATATACACGCGTTAAATATATTTAAAGGGAAATTTGATATCTTGAAGTTGTAAGACAGTGTGTACATACAATAAAGAGTATAAATCAAGAAAATGTTGGACCGAAATATTTTTGGGCAATGGATAAATGTTTCTGTGACAGACTTTCCACCGGTTCTGAAAATGATATCCGTTTTTACTTGATCACGTCCCAATTTTCATGACCTTTTGCAGAGGATGAAAATCTATTCGGAAAGTTTTTGCTATATTTGTAGCAAGTTTACATCAAAGAAACAGCAGCAAACAGTAACTGACTTTGTGAAAGTAGTTTATCTGCCTTTTTTCAATGTCAGTCTTGATCAAGACAAGGCATGTGCATCTTACAAAATCGTAATATCTGTCAAAAATTTTTGTAGGTTGACAACAGGACAGAGATCAATGACATTTGATACCCAATGGCATGGAGAGATCCGATCTTGCAACAGCCTATTATTTCTCTTTAACGTGTACAAATGGCTTCCGTGCAAAGAACAAGCACATATTGTAAATTACCTGTGCTACATTCTGATATCTACCAGTATCCAGTTTTGTTGGATTAATATCCCAAAATTTCTTGAACCAGCTATTTTACCCACTAACCAGCCATTTGACGCAACAGACATTTCTGTAAGAGTATTTGATATATACTCTGAACAAATACTTTTTCAGAACAGGAATTGCCCTCGGCTGTTGATGAGTACTTTAAGCAGTTCAAAGTCACATCCACAAAATGTAAGCTTGAAGTTACCAAAACGTTTTGATCAGGACGAGGTTGAACGATCTATTTCTTGAATTGAGATTCAAAAACCAATATCTTAGAATAATTTCACGAGGAAGAATATTTCATTGACGTTTTTCATGACGAGGGTGCATTTGTGTCCCACAATGATGTAAGCATGTTTTGTTGACATTGGGTATCGAAGTGTACGACGCCTTTCACCTGAGGTTGTCCATGGCCTGGTCCAAACAAATACTTAAATGTTTTCTGTTACAGAATGGAAACTTGTTTGCCTCTATACCACTGATACAGTACGTTCATCCTAGAGAATAATAAACGAGTTATTAAAGTATTCACTCAAATAAAATGTGACACTCAGTGAGGCTTATGTGTAGACCTTAAAATGGTCGATTCTTGCTTGGTTTTGCTTCTTGTGGGACACCTGTGACAGGGAAACACACTGTGTACCATAGAAATAGCCCAAAAGAATGCCCTTAATGTTGGAAGCAAAATGTTAAAAATGAGCAAGTAATTCAAATAAAAATTTATTATCCCTACCCACTACACACCAAACGTGGTCTGATAAAACATTTTGTAAAGGCACTAGAGAAAAATGGATAGTCTTTCAATCATCTGATGAAATCTGGTGTATTTGATGGATCCGATACGGAAATTGTTGAGGCGTACCACTTTCGCTGACTCAGTAAATATTGTTATGAAAAACGCTTGGTTTTCTTTTATTAGCAGTGGGCTATATGAGCAAAAAAACCCAGATTTCTGTGACAACTTCTATAAATGCACCATTTCATCCCAAGAAGTGGAAAAATAGCAAAGACATTGGATTTAGACCAAATTTCATGGTTTGCCGGGACAAAATCTAAATTTGCCCTATGAGGTTACAAATACGGAGAATTATCTGTTGGTAAGTTTAAGCACACTTTGTTGCATGAATTTTGTCTGAAATGAAATGCAATTCTGAGAGGTGTTGTCTCGGAGATTAAATGCAAGTCTGAGGTGTTGTCTTACACCATTTTGTGTGGCGCGAGGAAATTGACGAGGAGTATGAGGAAGAAAGGGCAGAGAATTTGAGGGAAGAACAAGAGCGGTAGAGGTTTGCAGAGCTGGAAGATTTCTTTATCAATGATCCTGAGTTTGATGAAACAATCATGAGAAGTAGCAGGAGAGGAACACCTGCTGAACGGGTGGTCATGGTTGATTGTGGAATTAAGGTGAACAGCAGACTGGATGATAAACCACAACTTCGAAAAAATAGAAATACAACTGAAAATATCAAAGATGCGATCGCAACAGTCAGTTATTGATCAGGAATATCTGTGCCAAAGGCCAGAGTGGCTGTTCCGACTGTGTGTGAAAAACTTTACAATCATACCTATTATCTTGAACCACCCAAGCCACTTGAAACTATTAATGAAGAGGGTGAAAACATGGAGCCAGCAAGTAAATATCTACGTACTGCTGATGATTACACAAAATATAAATATGTTTTTCCTCAAGCCGAAGCTGTGAATGAGCTCAAGCACAAAAAAGCATTGCAACAAGAAATTGATGCCGCAACGAGTTTGATACACAAATCCAGTGAAAGTAAAGTAACACTTCATTATGACACAACTTCTCGTTGCCATGTTGATGGTGAGTGGCCTGCACTAATTTTTAATTTCATGAACAATGACTCAAAGATATGTCAAATGATATGGTTGCCGCCTCTGTTTTTTGCTTTTGAAAATAGAGAACAAATTGTAAAACTCATTGCTGAAACATTGCATCGCTTAGCAGCAACCACCAATAGTACATACACAGCAACAAACATGTGGACGATGATTGATGCATTCATGACTGATGCAGTAAATAAAAATTTGAAGATAGAATTTGAAGTTGCAAATGTGTTGAAATCAAGTCATATTCCTCTCCATTTGTTGTGTAAGGGCCACACTTGCAAAAAATTTGATGAAATGAACAGGAAGTGTTTGGCTGCCATTGAGGCAAAGATAAAAATACGAGAAACGCTAGAAAAGAGAGAGCCACAACTTAAGCCATTTTTGAGACAAATAAAGTGTGTTGTCATGGATGTTATTATACCAGCTCTTCTCAAACTGGTGTCCCAAGATGCAAATGCAAGGTCGTCATCACTTGCTGATGAATTTGAACTGATTTTGGAGGAAAACGGGGTTTATAAAACATACAGTTTGTACAAAGAATGTCGGTTTTCCAAACTTGGGTATTCTGCAGGATCATTGTATGATTCCATTTGGTACTTAAAAGAAGCACTTGCTCGCACTTTCAAAAACAATCTTCTTGTCCGTGCATGCAGGATATACCTGGAAAGTGATTTTGTAGCAGCTGCACTGAAAGCTCTTTCCAACTTTTGCTACAGAGTAACAATGCCTTTTTTGAACTGTGTTGAGAGGGCAGATCAGAGTCACTTGGTGGAAATTCTTCCAAGCTTGCACAATGACCTGAAACAAGGGAAGCTCTGTTCTGATTTACTTGCCCAATTTCATGTCCCCTGGACTCATATAAATATGGTGGCACAAGTGCCAAGCAGTGAACTTGACTTTCATTTGATCGGGTGTATTTGTGTTGAAGCAGCTAAAGGACTAGAGTTGCAGTGTTCCAGAGAATATTGGGATGAACATCCAGACCTGAGAACCACCGCTATCCACAAGCTAACTCCGGAACAAAGATTGAACCTGCCCACAGAAAACACGGAAGCTGAGCGAACTCTTGCCAGATTTGGAAAGATTGCAGCAGAATCAGCTCAGCATTCGAACAGATTCTTACAAGCTAAACGTATTAGAGATGACATCATGTTGGAATCAAAAGGGGGAAAAAGTGGTCCAGTCAACAGAAAAAGCATGCAAACAATCTATAAACTGCTTGACAGTATGGAGGCCAGTTGGACAGAGTCTCAAAAAGCTGCCCACAAACTGAAAGTAGCTGAGTCCCTGGAAAAGAAAAGACGAGCCAATGATTTGATTCTTGTTCTAATAAAGCGTTCAAAGTTATCTGGTGGCCCCGTAACATCGATAGAAGAACTTTCTGTAGTGATGAAACTGAATGATCAATCCTCAGGAAAAAAAATTCTGAGACAAGAGCTACAATACCAACGATTGACACACAAAAAGGATTATCTTGACCATCCTGAACTTTATCGAATAAACTCCATGACATATGAGCAGATGTATTCAAATCTTGCGGTTCTATTAACTGTTGATGAATTACATGAAGAAGATCCGACTGCCACCTTCAAAAGCCAAGAAGAAATATTGGATCTGCTGCAAGAGGGTAACGAAATTCATGGTGGAAAATCTCAATTCAACTTTCATGAGCTATTAGCTGTGGTATGGGATGATGATGTTGATCGGAAATGGTACATTGGCCTGTTCATGGATAGCAATGAAGATGGAACATATCACATAGATCACCTTGAGAGAGTTACAAAAGGCTGCAATGAAAAATGGAAGAGACCAGTCATTGACGATATTCAAGATGTCCGTTCAGAACCAATTTTGCCGTGTAAAATTTACGGCCAATGGAACCTTTCACGGCGAGCTCCCATGTTCACACTGGACAATAGCAAAAACATATGAAAATTGTTTAATGAGTTGCACTCATGAGCATGAACTTATGGTTAGTTAACATGTTTTTCATTTGCTGTTGACAATGTGTGTGATTTCCTTTTTGCCAAAAAATTATTTAATTTTGCGAGATTTTAGGAGAAAAATACCTGGCTTTTTATGGTATTTTGATTGGTTTTTATTGACAAATTGATTTCACATATGTTGTTTTGTGAACCACTCTGGTGAGAGGTTTAGAATACCCAACTCACATTAACCGAATAAGGTCCAAAAGATATCAATTACTTTGTCTTGCTTCCTTTTGCTGAATTTTCAGGATTTTCCAGCACAGCTCACAATTTTGCATGGCAAACCTCCAAATTGTAAAAAATTGTTCAAAATTGTGCTTTTTATTGATCAACATGTTTCAAACTATCAAAAGAACAAGTAGCCACATGCATCTAGAAACATTTTTAAAATTGCCCCCCGTATAGCCCACTCCTACTTTCATTGATATTTAAAAAAAATTTTTTGGGAACAAGAAAGCAAGAAATTACAAAGAGCTTGTTGAAACCATATCAAAAATACTTAACACACTTGTAATTTGAGCATAAAACCTTTATTATGTCACTTTAACCAGCTACCAAAAATGTTGGGAAATATGAATAAAGAGAAAGGTTAACGCTTTCACCAAGACATTACAACTGAAGTTGTTGGAATGTATATATGATGGCTGACTACTGCAGGAATCTAAAAAGGGTCAACCCCAGTAAATATATGCCAGTAGTTTTAGCCCAGATTCCATCCTGTAGAGTAGAATCAACTTTATACATGATATTCGTTCCAGTTTTACTTTTGCATTGTAGATATTTTAGGGAATGCACCACTGAGGAATGGGGGGAGAGGAAGATCCACAGCTTTTCTTCTTTTGGGCCAAGTAATGATTTTTTTTGCCTCAAATAAAATACGTGTGGAATCTTTAGAACTCAATTGCAGATAACTTGTCAGAAGAAAAAAACAATGGGTACTGAAAAGCTAGCTCAAAATCTCTTTGATTCCCCTTTGTTTTTTCTTTTACAAATGAAGCTTAATCACGTTAGCGGTTCGATACAGTGTTTTAACATTGGCGTTGATAGAATAGTCAAAAGAAGTAACACAATCCATGACAATATCTATACAACAACGTAAAAAGCATAGCCAAACCATCGTGTCATACCCTCTTAAAAGCCTGATATACAAGAGCTTATATTTGCAAGAACCGCCATCCATTCAAAAGTAAACTGCGACAACATTTTCAGATCAGCCTCAGAGGGAGTGTCTAAACAGCAGTACTGAAAATTAACAAAGTAAGTCAAAGCTCTTCGGATTTTTAACCAACCTCTTTCAAACTAACCTTTCAAAAGTGTAACAGCTTGGAGAGGGAAAGTAAAGAGTGTAAGTGAGTGTGTGTGTGTCTCTGTGTGTCTGTGTTTATGTGTGTGTGGACCTGCAGGACGATATTGGATGGTTTAGTATCGTACTTAAAAACTATAACATACTTCTCAGGAGGATTTGGAAACAAAAGTCAGGCAAACAAAAAATGATTGAACAACCTAGTAAGTTGTCAGGATACCTCCAGCGCATAGTGTTTAAAGCCAGCGACCGGCATCTTTTCAGTCAGTTCCAACGCCGTAGGTCTACCAAAGCTGCATATCATCCTGAGAGTCACTGACGTAGCTTTTACGAAAGCCATTTCAAAAAACAGCCTTGTGAATACTGAAGTGTTATAACAACTACTTATTTGCATTAACGACAGCAGATCCAACACTGTATAGGCAGATGCATCACAAGGAGAGAAAGAAGTCGATAGCTTTTTTAACACCATGAACAGGATGAAAGTTAAGCGAACCTTGTCTGTTACATCAATTCTACGGTAATGGTTTTACCAGCTTTCGTGGTTTGTATTCAAATCATCATGAAAGGTATAGCGTGAAAAATGCAATGGTCAGGCCTAGTGCAGACTGTGAGTCAGATCATAATTTGGTAATGGCTAAACTTGCAGTAAAACTGAAAAAGATCAGAACGAGTAAAAGAGTACCAAGGTGGAATAGAGAGGATCTCCTGTCATTGAATAAAAAAAGAAAAGTTTAAGAAGTCCTTAGATAGTCAGGCATCAGAATGTAAAGAGAATGTAGATGACAACTTCAGTCAACGGAAAAAGTTGCAGTCTTGCATGAAAAAAGTTGCAGAAGAAGTATGTGGTAGAAGACAATATATTAAGAAACAGCCGTGGATAACGTCTGAAATACTGAACAGAACGAATGAGAGAAGTAAACTGAAACAACAGAACAACAAAAGAGAGGAATACAAGAAATTATGTATGGGGATACAACGTCAATATAGACAGGCCAAGGAAAAGTATTACAACAAAATCTGTAAAGAACTTGAAGACCTAGATAGAAAACACAATCCAAAACTTTATACTAGAATTAAAGATCTGCAGCTAAAGAAACCATATGCCAGAGCAGGACTTAAAAATAAAGAAAGTAAGATGCTGTTGACCACAAAAGAGGTGCTAGATAGATGGGAAGAGTATGTAGGAGAGCTTTACTCTGCTGACAAACAAATGCTGATAATAACCAATGTAGACAATCAAAGAATCGTGAGAATAACCGAGGAAGAGGTTATGGGAGTTATTGGGAAATTACCAAGAAAAAAAGCAACTGGAGTTATACCAGCTGAATTTCTTCAATACTGTTGCCCAGAAAGCTTAAAGATAATAGCAGACACAATCAACAGAATATATGAAACCGGTGAATATCCGGAAGACTTCCTAACAAGTCTCTTTGTCCCAGTTCCTAAAACATCGAATGCAAAACAATGTGAACAATATCAAACAATCAACTTAAACTCATGCAAAGGACAAAAAAATAAAGGAAAGAATACCACCGATGATAGAAAAGTATGTAATTTAATCTCAGTTTAACTACAGGAAAGGTAGTGGCACAAGAAAAGCCATACATGTACTACGTACAATGGGAGAAAGAATGATACAGTATCAGAAAGATCTATGTATTGCGTTTATTAATTATACAAAGGCATTCGACAGAGTGAATCATAATAAACTATTAGAAATTATAAAGAACATGAATCCCTTTTCATGAAACAAGACTTGTTGCTAATTTATACTGGAAACAACGTGCAAATGTAAGATACGGAAATGTTTTGACAAGAGACAGAAATTAGAAAAGGGGTGAGACAAGTTTGTGTGCTGTCACCAATCCTGTTTAACTTATATAGTGAATTTCTCATTAATGAAGCATTATCACAGTTTGATGGGGTAAAAATCAATGGAATTGTATCAACTCAATACGATATGCAGATGATACAGCAGTGGAAGCGACCTCCAATGCCGTTTTGAAGAGAATGATGGACAAAATTCAAGAGAAATGCAAAGAATATGGAATGAGTCTAAACACCAAGAAAAGCATGGAAATGAAAATTAAAAATAAAGCAAAGAAAAATCCATCATCCTTAACCATTAAAGTGAATGGAGAAAGATTACAAGTGACAGAATATAAATAGTTGGGAAGCATGATATATGACGATATGACAAGTCTGGGTGATGTGAAAAAACGAATTGGCATGGGAAAAACAGGTTTCTGGAAATGTGAAGAGCTATTAAAACGAGATTTTAATTTAAACCTAAAAAAAGGATACTTGATTGTTATGTAAAATCTGTAGTTTCTTACGGATGTGAAACATGTACTTATAACAATGCAATTCAAAATAAGTTAGATGCCTTCCAGTTATGGTGTTATAGAAAAATCTTCAAAATTAAATACACCAATCATGCCATCAACAGAAGAGTGAAGGAAATCATTGGAGTCAAAGGAAATTGGTCGGAAGATTTGGCAAAGAGAAAACTTAGGTATGCAGGTCACATCATTAGAGGAAGCAGTGGTGGGTTAGTGCAGCTGACTGTAGAAGGTTTTATTGAAGGGAAGAAAGGCCGTAGTTGACCGAGGAGAATCTGGCGCGATGACATAAAAGAATGGTCTAAATGTGGGATAATAGGTATAGCCAAAAGATTATCTGAAAATAAACTGGCATGGCAGAACATGGTGCACAACCTTCGACTTCGAGGAAGTGACATTGATTGATTGATTGATTGATTGATTGATTAAAATCAAAGACAAAAATTGACAGAAATATGGCCCTTCTCAATACCGTCAGACAACTACCACAAGCTAATGATCGTCGGTAAAAGCAGGCATATCTAAGAGGTAACAAGTTGCGCACAAGAAAGAAGCAGGAAGACATTTGTAAGATATTCACGAATCTATTAGAAGATATATAAATGTGCAGATGGTCAACCTTTGAAAACTAACGGCAAAGTCACAAGTAGGCAAAGGTCAATATCCATTGATTGTAAAATCAATACAACTTCAAAACCACGAATTAACCGAATGACAAAACCTTTGGAGAATTTGAATGAAAAAAGTACTTGACAAATAGATAGTTGATGCAGAGGCCTCGAATATTGCTTTAAGGTATAGTAAGGACCTTATCAAGTGGAATTAAAGGATGTCTTTGCTTGTATTTCTCCAGAAATATAGTGCAAGTTCAAGACCACAAATCTTAGGTCAACAGTCATTGCGGAAAAGGTGGAAGACCTGGACACCTCCACCTCTACAGATGCTGCTAGGTTTACATTTACCGATACTCATACAACAATTTCTACTAAACCACCACCACCACCACCACCAACAACTACTACTACTATTACTGCTACTACTACTACTACTACTACTACTACTACTACTACTACTACTACTACTACTACTTCTACCACTACTATTACTATTACTACTACTACTATTGCTA
>RDPX01000020.1:3164082-3176582 GCA_003991215.1 Morbakka virulenta
ACTACTACTACTACTACTACTACTATTACTACTACTGCTAGTATTGCTACTACTACTATTGTTACTACTACTTCTATTATTGCTACACTGCTATTACTACTACTGCGAGTATTGCTATTACTGCTCTTACTACTACTCTTATTTCTGCTATTATTGCTACTACTTTTAGTACTACTGCTACTACTATTATTTCTACTGTTACTACTACTTCTACTACGTTTACTACTACTACTACTACTACTACCACTACCACCAATACTACTACTACCACCAATACTACTACTACCACCAATACTACTGCTACTACTACTACTATTACTACTACTACTACTACCACTACCACCAATACTACTATACTACTACTACCACCAATACTACTACTACCACCAATACTACTGCTACTACAACCACTACTACTACTATTACTACTACTATTTTACTCTTCAAACATTAACTGCAAAAGTTGCTACAACTATTACTGCAAGCACTGCAAGCATTTGGTTATAAAGATCAACAGGGCAATACAAATATCGAAGTAAGAGATAAAATTTAAGTAGTAATCTTCAATACACTGAATTTACATTTCCCGTTTCTATCAATAAAAATATCACATTTACAAGAAGCTATTCATAATAATACTTCGTTACCTGCAAGTTTAAGTATGACGATTCAGGTATTTAAAAGCCATTCCATCATTTATATAAGGGCATTGGTACATAATTAAAGAAAAATGAATAGTTTAAAATTATCCTTAATTTTAAGTGAAAAATTACACTTTCGTCTGGCATTACACAAAACAATGGTTTAAAAATTCCACATAAGTAATTTTGTACAATTTCATATTGAAGAAGTCAAATTAAAAACTAACATAGCTAACTAAGTAAACGGGTAAACAATGGTAAGTTTATAATAATTTCAAAAGAGGTCGGAAGGTCAACCACTGCTTACGATAAGTTTGAGTATTTTCAAGTGTTAAGTACAGAAATGCCACAAGAAGGAATTCCAGAGTTAAAATGATTAATGCTATCTTACGACTGCAAGATAAGCTCGATGACATTGAATGGGATATTAAAGACTATCTTGTGATAGATTACGTTCCAAGTAGTCTTTCGCCCTACTCCTTATAATTTAACTTATGAACTTCTAAGATTCTGTTGAACAATAAGTGCAACCAAGCCAAAACTGGACTTTTCAGACAAAGTGATAAAAAAATAACGTAATGTAACATAAAAAATTGTACCACTGTTTTCTTGTTAAAATTTAAGTGGGGTTTTTTGGACTGAAAGGTTTGATTCGAAAGTTCAAAAGGCTCGATTTGATTTGTAGTTCGGGGCTTATAGCTTGAAAAAAAAAATCAAAAAAAGACGAGTCTTGACTTGAAATTTAATGGCTTGCTTCAAAATTGATTCAAGGTTCGAGTAAAGACTTAATCCCATCGCTGTATAAATGATAATAGCAGCAAAAGTATGACGTGTGGTAGCTAAAGTGCGACAACTGAAGTGATGATAGAATGACAATATTAGCAGTTTGAGATGGTTTGTAAATAAAGAAAATTTTGCTTAGGTGATCAAAGATGTCCCTTGTTTGCTGATTAAAACCATGGCTATCCCCTTTCAAAAGCGGAACTAAAACTGCATTAAAACCGAAATATCCTTCTATAATAAATCTATTTTTAAACAAAGCTAATATTGCAAAAGAAAATAAAGAATTTTTGTGTGTGTGTGTAAGTGTGTGTGTGTGTTCGCACAAATATTTGTGTATAAACTCCCTGAGTTCACGAGGAGTTATCAACATTACAGTCAATTACAAAACATTTCAAAGTGTTCACTAACATGCAGCTGCTTAACTATAAGCTATCAAAAAGACTGCTTTACGAAATGATATACGATAATAAGGCCAGTGTGTTCAACGTTTACAAAAGATTCGAAGAGGCGACAATTATAGCTGGCAGTGCATTGGGAGCAGCCGTATTATTATCTATATTATGTCATCTTATCAAACTTTGATAAAATTACTGGATTAAAAATAGAAACATTGAAAGAAAAAAAAACAACTAAGAGGATCAATTTACTGTGTCAATCTACCTTCCTGGAGGAAGTGTTACGGTCAGTGATACATTTGTGCTTGATCAGAATAATTTTGAGTTTCATTACCTAATGATGACAGAAGGACTTCTTAAACCATGGCCAAACACAATCCATTAGCCCCATGATATAATACAAATATCCTAATGTGAGTTGTACTGTTCCAACAACTACATATGTTATCAATAAAACCCTATTTAAAATTAGATGGTATACAAAGAAAAAGAAACAATATAATCCCTTTGGACAAAAATCAATGTTGTAGTAAGTAAAAATCACAATGTTTCATAGGGAAGATACCTTTTAAACAGTATCCAGATTTTAAAAAACTAATGAAAACTGATAAATTATATTTCAGTTATGACAGTATTAAGAATTCCACCGTAAAGCAACATGAATAATGAGCAAATAGCACATTGCAATAAAAACAGTAACGAGCATCACTGGAAATCCAATTCTGTGAAAAAAATACAGGAAAAAATTCATTATCCTACTAAGAAAAAACCTACTAATTAGGTAAAACTACGACGGCTAACTTGACTATGTTTATTCTGTCTAATTTTGTTGGAGTCATTCCATAAATATTCTCATTTTTCTAACACGAGTTCAATAAAAAAGCGTTCCTTGGAATTCATTTACTGCAGATGAAAAATTGGAGCCTGATATCAAGAATGTATTTTCACGAAATACCTTCTGCCATTACCCCTAATCCCTGTCTATCTGGCCCTCTCTTCTCCTATTTGCGTGCGTGGGTGCGTGTGTATGAATGTGTGTATTTATGTATGTATGTATGTATGTATGTATGTATGTATGTATGTATGCATGTATGTATGTATGCATGAATGTATGTATGTATGTATGTATGTATGTATGTATGTATGTATGTATGTATGTATGTATGTATCTCTCTGTCTGTCTGTCTGTTTGTCTCTCTGTCTCTCTTTCTGTCTGTCTCTCTCTCTCTCCCTCTCTCTCTCTCTCTCTCTCTCTCTCTCTCTCCATTTTTTGCTCGTTCATACATTCCGTTCCAAAAGTTAATACTTTTGTAGAGATGTATATTTTTTATCAGCAGCTTGTTGTTAAAATTTCACCTGGTAGCTTTGGTAAAACGATATATTATATATTAAAAACGATATATTATAAAACGATATATTGTAAAACGATATATTATAAGCGTCAATATGGAAAAACATACATTACAAATAAAGATTCTCAAGGCGATGCTCAAACTTTTAAACTTCTAAATAGCAGAAGATGTGTTGATGATTCTGTTAGTAGTAAAAAAACTATCCCGTATGCATTCACAGAACCAAGGGAAAAACAAGGGGGTAAAGTAAACAAAAAATAGCCCTATCTGGATTATATTCTTATAGGCCACCTCAGAACAGGATAGCAATTACTAGCATATATCATCGTAAATACGTACTTGAAGTAGGCTTTGAATGATATCTTGTATCCTTGTTGTTCTGACAAACCAGCAGTTACAAGATTGGCAGAAGAACCAACAAGAGCACCATTCCCTAAAAACAATAAAAAGGAAGCATATATTATAACTGTGGTATTACTTTTCGCTTATTACAAAAAACTAATATATATCATTATACGTTATCGATTGGTGGTCTTACTGGAAATGTTTCAGTTCTACTGGCAAACTGACGGGGATTAAAAACGAGGTATGCAAGGTCCAAATTGAAAACGTTTATTTTCTTTTCCCTTGCAGTTATTAATTTTCTATCTTGAGGATTGCCTTTACTACTCAATAACACATATAGCGGTACCTCCCTAAGTCGGGACACGCAATATGACTTAGAAAAGTTATTAAGTTAGAGAAAACGTCAAGTTAGAAACCTTCCCCGCGCTAAACTAATTCAGAAAGAAAAACATATCAGTCAAATAACCCTGCATAAGGTTTTTCATTGCAAGGACACCAAAATCTACAAACAAAATATTACAATGCATTGTGCAGGATTGATTTAGGCTTGGTTTACCAGCTGACGAAATTGGGTAACAGATTCACTCCAGTGACAAAGAACGAAATCATTTGGGGTTAGTGCCTAAGATGAAATAAAAAATGGGTCAGGCTAATCTTAAGAGCTCAATTATGTATACGAAATATACAAAAATTACATTATCGTATATACAAAAACAAATAAAAGGCCGTTGTGATTAACCCCAGTAAATCTGTTTGTCTTGACATACAGACAAATTTCCCAGCAAATTCCCGAGCTTCCTAATAGTCCTTAAATAATCGATTAGGTCCACTTGAATGAGCTAATTCTTTAATTTTTCTGTAACTCAGATTGGATGCCTCTCGCTTACTGTTTCCGTAGGCTGGTTATGAGGATCGTCGTGCTTAACAATGCCCTTAACTATACTAACTATTTGAATATCCCCTGTAGTGTCAGGATCTGTAGTGGCTAGAAGGCCCTCTGGCTCAGGTACGCGTGGGTAATCCCGTATCTAAAACTGATTGCCAGCACCGAACAAAGTACTCAAGTGAAGGGTTGGGATACAAGATTGTTCTTGATTCAAACCTTGCGCTGATAATTCAGTTAGCAGACCTGAGAGTCATAAAGTAACAGAAACTGATCGAATCTAGTTCAACAAAACTTGTATTCTCCAAATGTTTTTCTTCAAAATAAATCCTCTTCTGCTCCAATATTATCTTTAGCATACCTATGTAACAGATATTTGAAAATTCCTTTAAAAATAATGAAGATCTAGGATGAAAAAGTGACAGTGTCACTATTAATTTCTTTGACTTGCAGTCTGCTTTGTCCCATATGATATTACGTTGTCTACAAAATATTTCAGCACTACCTGTACACGTTTTGAGTTAGCAGACAAAGACAGCCTCACAACAGGAATGTCTCCATAAAAGTCAGGTGTTTTTTCAAACTTATAGTTAACTAGCAGAGTACCCGGCTTCGCCCGGGTATTCCCTTGTGTTTGTTTTTGTACCAACTTCTGGATAACTTTTTTCGGTTCTTTTTCAGTCCTCTCATTGTGTTCATTAGGCATCCCTTTAGCCTCTTATCAAGTTTTGTCGAAATCGGAGCTTTGTAATGTTAACACACCCCACCTTCTAGCTTTATTAGGTCACTTTCTTTTGGCTGAGCTATAGCCTCCCGCAAAGTTTCCCTGCAATCGGAGGTCTCTGGGGCTGGAAACAGCTCTACTTCCTGTCAAGAAAGACCAGCGTTCGTAGTGCCCTGCGAAGCTTTACCTTCGGTTTGGTGAGGTCACTTCCGCTTCAATTTAAGTCCTCTAATTATGTTTGCTAGGCAGCCCTATGGCCTCCTACCACGTTTCCCTGCAATCGGAGCTTCCTTAGGGCACAAACTGTCTTGCTTCCGGTTTAAGGGGACACTTCCAGTTAGGTAAGGTCACTTCGACGTCTGTTAGGCTGAGCTATAGCCTAAAGCAAAGTTTCACTGCAATCGGAGGTCTCTAGGGCCGGAAACAGCTCTATTTCTTGTCCAAAAAGGCCCCTTCCTGTTTCATGGCGTCACTTGCTGTGCCCCTATTTTCTCCCCTGCGTTCATATGGAGGTTTGGTCCAAGTCTGGTGTCGATCGGACAAATACTGTGCCTCTTATAGTCAGCTAAGTGCCTTCAAATGCAGATTTGACCCTGCAACGTCACTTCCGGTTTAGTGACGTCTCTTTCGGTAGGCCAAAGTCACTTCCCGGATGTTCCTCCATGTTCATGGCAAGTTTGGCTGCGATCAGTCCACCCGTTTGGACGCCAACCCTGAACACACAGACAGACAGACAAACCGAGATTAGCGCTTAAAATATAAAATGATGATTAAAGAATATATAAAAATGAAGTGATAATAATAACAGCATATTACAGAAATGAGTTAGTCGGTAGTAAGAAACATGACCCGTAAATCGCTTTACCTCAAGCTGACATGCTGACCTCATTGAATATAAACTAAATACTTCGAACAAAAAAAATGCGAATTAGATAGTCATTTTCTGTTTTTAAGCCTGGAACACAAGCTTCTTTAAGTTTCTGGTTGGCAGAATAAAACACCAAATATAGAAATGATGAAAAACAAATGTTTGAAAGTTTGCAGCAAATAAACCCTGTGGAAGACTTACCACCCAAACAAGATCCAAATGCCAATGCATAAACCAACGGTTGCAAAGGTAACTTTAAAAGGGGGTCGTTGGCCAGTTTAACAATGACAGGAATCTGGTGACGAGAACAGACATTTAGATATAAAAGTAAACACTGTATCTCTATTCTATTACATTTGAATTAAAAAACAAATAAACAAACAAGAGTTTAATATAGTCTGAATATCATATGCATTAGCCCGAAATGTAGTTTAGAGTGGCAAGTAAACAAAATAATACTAAAGCGAGTATCAAAACGAAACAATAAAAAAAGAGGCAATGTAAAGTATGCTTTCATTAAATTCCAGTTGTTTACGGTAAAGGTTGATTGACTGATTTATTAGTAGACGAATTCCAAAAAGAAACCGCCTGAATAAAGGAAAATGAGGTAAAATTCACTCGTGTTAATATGTTTGCGTCGACCAATTAAATTCATAATTCTCCTACGTAGAAAAAAAGTGATGAAGTCTGGGTTAGAATTTAGCTCGGTTAGTTCTGTTTATGGTGAATATGCTTAAGATAGCCTTAAACAATGCTTTGAATTTAGCTTGAAGTAACTTAAATTTTTGTATTGCTTTATTAATCTAAATAGTTTCCTTTGCAAGCATTCAAAAAAAGTACATATACAGAGTTTTGACAAGTGCGTCTTAAGTTCAGAGCCTAACTAACCAGCAAAAGAACTGTAATATCGATGAAATAGCTAGATATCCTCAAAAACACTCAGATGGAAACACCTACCATAGCCGATGTAAAGGGGGTATTAACCATGAAAATGGACACAAGTGCAGAAATCCAAACGATTGTAACGATAGCCACTACGAGTCGATGTTCGCTGTCGGTATTCTAGCAACACAAATGAAAAAAACCCCTAAACAACATAATTCGCTATGTGACTTATATACACAAACACAAACAGCACATAGCAAAAAAATCACTACTATTAGTGCAAACCAATTTTGCAAACGATTGTAAAGGTAGCCACTACGAGTCGATGTTCGCTGTCGGTATTCTAGCAATACAAATGAAAAAAAACCTAAACAACATAATTCGCTATGTGACTTATATACACAAACACAAATAGCACATAGCAAAAAAGTCACTACTATTAGTGCAAACCAATTTTCCTGTGGGAAAAAAACAGAACTCCCCCCCCCCCCATAANTCACTACTATTAGTGCAAACCAATTTTGCAAACGATTGTAAAGGTAGCCACTACGAGTCGATGTTCGCTGTCGGTATTCTAGCAATACAAATGAAAAAAAACCTAAACAACATAATTCGCTATGTGACTTATATACACAAACACAAATAGCACATAGCAAAAAAGTCACTACTATTAGTGCAAACCAATTTTCCTGTGGGAAAAAAACAGAACTCCCCCCCCCATAATTATCTTGAAAAAGCTACCAATTGAGGAAAACTATGAGAAAATATTTGTGCAATTACCTAAGAAAGTCTCACCTCTTTTAACATGACTGCATGTAAAAAAATATGACTTCCTGGGGTGTATTTACTGCACAAGAAAACTAGCTGGCTAATATCCATAATGCATTTTGGTAAAATGCCACCTTTCATTACAATAAAATTTCTAATATTCATTATCACAGGTGTTTAATAGACACTACACCACTACCAGTGAAATACAACAGAGTAATTCCAGACTCTTAAGCTAACAGCGGTGACAAGAATAAAATATGACGAATTAGATGATAAATTGGCCCACAAGGAGATGCGGAGGGATGCAATACATTAGTACAATGAACCTGTAATAAATTAAACAGCACAAAAATTCAAAAGAAAAAAATTGAAGAGCAATGAAAAAACATGCACCGTCCTCCTTCCCCAAACAAATGTGCTACATAAAATACAACCCAAAACATAAATAAGTCAAATATCACAACACAACAATAAGTACAATAAAAGCCGGCATAACATTATTTGGCTGTGAAATCCAGCCACTCATGGCTACTATCAGGTCCTCTTTATCGGGCTAAAAGCATTACATACTACCTGAATAACACTTGTTTGGCTGTATCTTGCCCATAATGGAATATAATCACCCTAGTAAAACGTTAGAAAATATAATGTATACAAAAAAGAGCAAGCATAAATGTATATATTGTCGCGGGGCAAAACTCCATTGAATGCAATTGGTGGTCATTCCGTTCTCGTAAAAATCTGAAAATAGTCTGTAAATATAATTCCATTTGTTTATCAGGGCGGATCTAAGTATGGCATTCCATTATGACATCTGTAAGCCTTTGATTCAAGTCACAATTGCTTATTCAAATAGCAACTTTTGTAGATTAAAATATAAAATCTAACAATTAGGAAAACCCATTGACAAAAACAAAAATGTTTGTTCCGTAAATTACTTACAATAACTAGGCTATGAATTCTTGTTCCAATGAAATCGAAAAAACTAAGTTCGGATGCGCCCTGAAGTGTAAGGAAGACAAGACTAAACAGAAAGCGAAAAAACAATGTATTTGTACTATTTAATGTAAATTAATAGTTCATTACAGTAGCAAGTAAGTCTGAACAACAATGTTCTCTATCCTACTTGTTGTTCAACAAATTAAAAATTATACATTATATATTGCCTGAGAAATGAAGTTTACAAATCGTTACACGTCTTACGCGGGAATAAAAAACACGCAACATAAGAGTTTGTTTTGGCATTCGAAACTAGAAATATCTCTTAACTGCAAAGTCTACATCAGGCCCGATCTAAACAGTAAACAATACACACCCAAGCCAGTACTTATTAACTGAATAACAAATGAAATCTACGGTTTTGTAACTGCATTTTGGGTTTTTACCAGTAGTGTAATCTTCGTGTGTGTTATGATGCGAAAGCTAAGCTGGGGATTTAGAAAAATTCCAAGCACATTTTGACGAAGAAATGGGTGAAATAGATCTCATACATATGGCATACTCGACAGATGAAAATGTTTACATCTGAGATGAAAAGGTGCGTTTCTTAGGGTACTAGGTTCGCTTCCCATTAACAATGAAGTTTGTTTATAATAAAATGGTTAGAAAATAGGAGTAAGCAAGTACGCAAATTACACATCAAAAAGGACAATTGTCCTAAAATGTCCTTTTACTATAAGATCCAAGTATGCTGGGAGTGAGTTGCGGGTGGATCTACAAAATTAAACTTTCAAGAACGCTTTTCAGGAGTATATAAATGGAAAGCAGATCATAAAAATTCCTAGAAAAATCTGACATGGTGGAGGTAAGAACGACTACAACAATTCCCTACATAAAACTGCGTACTATAATTTGCCTATATCTCATTCTTTAATAACAACTAACATATGACAAAACCATATGAAGGTAATTCCTTCGATTCAGGGACTTACTTTGAAAACAATTACTTCAATAGAAAACACCTACCCTGGCAAGAAGGAAAAGTGATGCAATTAAGATCATTGTTGACCAATCGACACGTTCAAACACACCTCCCAGCTGTTGAACATCGGTAAGAAGTATTAGCAAAATACCTCCAATGACGAAAATCCAGCCTTAAACAAATATTGAAATCAGGGAATAAAAATGGGTGACTATCCCTTCAGTAAAAAAAGCAAGATGCACGATGTTTTCTTTAATAACTTATTGGTAGCTGTTTCGCCTTTACTGGAAACACGATGTTCTGATCAGGTTGGGTCTTTTTGACTACCTGACTGAGCTGCACCTAACTCCAAAGCATTTAAATAAAAAATTAATCCATTTAACAAAATACAAAAAGGGCCGAAGGGGCCTACAGAGGTAGCACCCTCCACAAAGGCGTTGAGATAAAGCAGCCTCTTCTTTGACACTGGCCCTTCCATCCTAAAGGAGCCAGACATAAAGTTACAACGTAAATGCCTCTGTCTCAGTACCAAGACCGTCTTAGCTGAAAACAAGAACCGTATGTGGTGATCCAGGTACATTAAACAACAAAACAAAGTTTGACTGCAATGTAAAATGTTAAAGATTGATCGTTTATAAGAAAGTTGGCAGAAAAATACAAAGAAACAAACCAGCCCAATTGCAACATATTTCAGAAACAATGTTCAGTACAGAATTGATGAGTGACAGTTCACAGCATTAAAAAGCATTAAACGGATCCTCCGGTCAATGTTGTCCTGGATAATGGATCAAAATATCAGATTTCAAAATCTCTAAGATTAAATATCTTACGCGCAATAAGTCCTTACTGTCACTAAAAATAACGTTTAAGAGCTTCAAGAAAATGTCTTCCAGTCATAAATGAGTAAAAACCAAGGGCTACAGGTTACCATGATATGAAAAAAAGCTGTGTAGAGTTGAATAGTCTAACCAGGAGTTGCGCAAACACACCAAAGGCTTAAGTAAAAGACGACATCGCGACTGAGTTTATACGAAAGACGAAACGACCTCACTTCCCTCAACTTAAAAAAATTCTTCACTTTATATATACAACTGAATGACCTTTCATTCTTATCAATAAAGGCATTACATCCCAAACCTCGTGGAAAAATACAGGGTCGTGTCTGATAGGAACGCATGGCAACAAGAAAGAGTGCAGGTGTTGCATACCCATGCTGATTGTCAAGACTAAAAAAGTTTTTTGTTGAAAACTGGCGACATAGGGCCCTAAAAACACAGCTGGTGTCTTTGGGAACTACTGATGGTGCCTCTCGTATCAGAGAGAATGTGACCATCTGTGTCTGGCAGGAAGGAACTTAATCAAATTTTTGAAACGAAAAATAGTAATAAACCATGTAAACATTGTGAAACACCCTTAACTGCCAATATGGTTATGCATGGAAGAACCATTAACAATGCAATAATGAAGACTCTGACACTAATAGTGTCGCTAATTAAGTCCTTAAATAGGAAGGAGAAAAATGCTGCACACTTTGTCTTAGTCCAATGTCCTCATATAGGGCTTGGAAGGTATCTCAACAAAAATGACGTATGCCTTAACGACGTGCATGTAAATTATCACCCATAAAACAAATTCATTTCTGTCACTGCGTAAGGCGGAACATCAGGATACTAAACACAACGCTTGTTCCTGCGATTGATTCCTTGAAGAAGTTTGTCGCGTGATCTTTACCCTCTCTCTACACCATTTTTGTCTACTTTCTATACATCAAGCATCACTTTGTCCAATGGAGCAAACACCATAGTGAAACAAACATGACAGAGAGCCTATTCTTACTGCGGCTATGATTTCCGATGACGACTTTAAAGAAAAACACTTTGAAAAACTGAAACATGACGGAAATAAAATCTTGACAGTTTGGTGACTAGAATAGATGGATACGGTATCCTTACGCCCTGGTCAAAATGTGTATCCCAGCAACTAAAATTTATCAGATTTTTTATTACATTTTTCCTTTCAAGCGCCCGACACACACTATGTTCTTGTCCATATAACACTTTTTTATTTTTTCAATCCAGGATCCCGGGTAATTATAAAAGCCTCTTCACTACTTTTATTTTCTGGTTGTAGCAAGCCAATTAACTTTCATTCTAAAAGTTAGAAAGAAGGTCAAATTTCTTAAAACTTGTGAAAGTGATCCTTGACTGTGAGGTCAAAGAACCATGTCTTGATTGAAACTCTCAGTGATAGATTGCTGGATTTGACATATCCGAATCATCCTACTATTCCCTCCTTTAAGATTGAATAAATTGGGGTAAAGCCGGTGCACTGAAAAAGGTGATTGGTAGAGACTTATTTATTACATACTTATTAGCTATCTGTTACTTACGAAAGAACTGGGCGGCCCTTCAATGCCAGTGCACTAACAAACACATCTCTTGAAAAATATTTATTTCAAAATTGATTCATTTTGTATCTAATCTCCTAAAACAGAATTAACAGAATTAACAATATTATTCAATGCAAACAATATACCTGATTTGAGATAAAAATGACCCAATCCTTGCATGCAATAAAGTACAATAACCAAAAGAAGAACTAAGCCACTTTTAACAAGCACTTCCCAATCAGCAATTTGAATCTGTGAATTAAAAATATACGTGATTTTTCACAAATGGTACAATGCTACCCAAGGTAAAATCTTACAATGCCAAGTTTAAATCTTGGGTGGCATTGTACAATATTGTTTACACAGAATTTTTAAGTCTTATCGTCTCTCATTTGGACAAATGTACTACCTTGTCTTTAATAATGTATGTATCCACAAATTATGGTTCCAATTAGCCACAATAATGTTGGCAGTCCAAAATCTTGCACAATAATAGATAGGAAGCACTTCACATTCGGGATCTCAGACCATCAATCAATACAA
>RDPX01000020.1:3181582-3191388 GCA_003991215.1 Morbakka virulenta
TTTCGCGGAAACCTAAAATACAACCAATAAACGGCATATTAGACACTTAACAAAAGCAAAGGATGTACTGTTTAAATGGAAGAATAATTGTGATTGCTACTGTGTAAAAAACTGTTATATATTCGTCTGGCTTACAGGACTAGCTGGAAACGTACCTTCCCTGCATTTTTCTAATGACCAGATTTCGAACCATTAGCGACTTCTGCAGTAACAGCAGTTTAACAACTTTTTCTGAGGGAAGATCATAGCATAATCTTGACGCTGCTCTTTCCCAGACATCAGCCTCTCTTTTCAGTTCTGTAAAGATATGTAAAGCCTTGATGATACATTAAATTCTTAAATTACAATCTATCTTACGATCAACGTTTTAACATTGGTACATATCTTTCAGTTTTGTGGGGTCCCAGGCAGACGTAAAGGCCATTCGAAAGTTCACCAATAAAAATATTGTCAGTTATGAGAGAATCTTTCCTTCCAAACCTTGTCTGGTTTCCAGACCTTGTTTGGTTTCCGTCTATTTATCTGGGAGTTTACTGCAAACCTGACATCTGAGATATTTGAAATTATCAAGTCAACTTTAAGTGCAATCCGAAATGCCACATTTTAAAAGCCACTGTAAATTTAACATTTTTTCTCGGTGTATTGAGACTGAATACCTGGAATGGAGTACACGTCACGTCACGTCATTATTGTAAGCAGTTGTCGAGCTTACGTTAAGAAAACGAAATAAACCACAAAAGGGTAAAGTAAAATCCTACACTTACTCATCTTTTGTTTATTTGACACTAAGAATAATTAATGAAAGGATTAATCTCTCGAGCATATTACAAAACCGACAGAAAAACATAAATCATATTGCTGTACATCAACAAAGATAATTCATTATCATTATGCAAACAACTCATAACAACTTTTCATCTATTTTCAACAGGAAAATAAAAGCGCAACAGATAAAAAGCATCCAATCTCTACGTCATCACCTCAACACCAACACAACAATAACAAATCTAGCTCCGCCTTCTAAAATTATCCTTAACCTTGAGAAAAACCATCAATCTTGCAAATGAAAATATAATAATACAATAAAATACAATAATAAAATACAAATACGCTAAAACAAACCCCTAATTCTTATCACTAGAATAACATCTCCATCTTCACTTCCAAAAAAATTAACATTCCTCACTTCTGTTAAAAAGATGAGCTCTACGAACCTTCAATGCTTTCACTATTCGTGTTTTCTATCTCTGTCCATCGGTATTGTATTCTAAAACAGTACAAGAAGACGCAATACAACAAAAATATAAACCAAGAAAATCAATCATTTGTATACTGGCATACAAAGATGTCCGCATATCCAACATGCTGAAAATTAATTTTTACACTGGCGTATTCTTGACATTTTTCCTCCCTGAGTAAGACACTGGAGCTTTATCATGTTGAGGCGCAAGCTTTTTCTGAAGTACATTTCGAGATGTACTTCTTGTATTCCATCAGTCTACTGGAATTATCTCCCGAAACGTAGCTCGAAAAAAGCTGATGACTCATCCTACGATAAAGCTCCTATATCTATATTTATTCCATCCACCTATATATACCAAAAGTCAAGAATTTTCAAGGTGTGTAGGATTGTCAAGGTTTCAATACGGAGTCTATTTTACCTACAGAAGTAACGCAAAGATCACATCCGCAACTGAAGGTTTGAAGTTGGAGATGAGATTTTCCAGATGAACCCTTGATACTCCGCTTTTGTGTTTTGCTTTTGTGTTTTGCTTTTGCAACATTTGGGTGAAGCCTGGTGAAATTTAACTAAGCCAATGTCATGTAAAATTTCCGGTTCAATGTTTTTCGACCATGAACATGTGGGCGATTCTTTCGGATTGCACTGTATGCATTTATTTGTTGTATTGTCAATCCTTAACTGTGATTTCTGTTCCCAACCATTCGTTATTCGAGTTAAGCAATTATTCAAATCTCAGTTCCAATGCAAAAAACACTTTTGGGAAAGAAGGGCTTAAAGAGGAGGTTGATCAAAACAGTATTTTTGGAAATTTTCAAAAGGAACCCTCTAAGATAATATGTAAAACTATTACCAAACAACATATTATAGGTGAAAGGAAAGGCCAAACAATATGAACTACGACCATAAGGCTTTTAACAGATTTGGCTCCAGAACATTGATAAAAACAGGATATTACAACGCCTTTTGATTTGTCTGATCGCCGGGCAGTTGTGGGAGTACAATATTTTCCCTAAATCATCCATCTTTTCAGGAAATCTATATATTTATTTTGACCAATTAAATCAAAAAGGATTAAAAAGTTTTTATTAAACTTAAGAGTCGTAAACTAATGCAAAATTTAGCTCTCTTCTTGGCTTGTAACTTAACAACGCAAAAGCCGAAAGCAATGTTACCTCCATCATTTTAAAAAAAATACAAGTATAAAAATGACATTTCACTAAATTCTCTTGATTAATCTAAAAACCAACTTCTGCACAGGGGCACGTGCCAAATCATGAAAGCAGTTAAAAAGATCTCCAGCATTTCTTCGCCTTTAACTAATAAATATTAATTTTGAAACGGCCTTGCGATAATAATCTGGGATAAATTTGTTCAGAAAGAGAGTGCAAATAATCTGGCGTGGTCGTAAAATCAGTGATCTGTTCGTCGGGGGTCTTTTTAAGCAAAAAAAGGTTTCTTGACCATATTTATACCACTTTTCATTCTCAATTTACGAATCCTTTGATTTTGCAAAGAAAATGTAATTGTCAGGAAGAAAAGAATAATTGAACGTAAGCATTCAAAGCTGAACAGCAAAAATGAAAGACGAAATAAAATGATGATAAATTTGGAGGCACAAACTAATACTCTTCAGCTTTCTTCATTCACCACAATGATAAGCGAAACGATGCATTAGCAGCTGCATGCAAAACCAAGCTCTCTGAATCGTGTACAGCCGAATTATCTTTTATACTACTGTACTTAACTTACATTAAGCTTTAACTAAAATCAATTTTTACAACAATATGTAGGTGATGTGATATGTAAGAAAAATAGTTTGATTGAAGACTATGTTGTCGATACAGTCCAGTTGGGTTGACCATGAGAAAACACTTATTTATAACGACAAAAAAGAATTATTTGAATACCTTATATTTTTTGTTCTATCTAATGAAAAGAATGGCTAGCAGGTATTACTTCCTACTGGCGAAGTAATAATGGTATTACTATCTGCATAATCAATGCATCAAGAGAGCACAGTCAGCTATTCGCTGCAACTGTGTGAAATCACTGTGATTGGCTGCTTTAGTTGATGGTAACTCGTACAATCTCCAAGTATTTTGTGATACGTTTAATTTTGTTCAAAGTCTTACATGGATGCCATTGTTAACAAACCAATTATAAGTGAAGGATGTTTTTATACTTGCAATTTCAATTGTAGCAACACGAGACAGGAAAATAGAATGAAATTTTGGGGATTAAAGTGTTGTTACCGGTAGAAGATAAAAATCCATTATATAGACCGGTTACTCTAACATAGATACAGAGATATAGTGTACAGAAAACTAGTTACCTTATCGTAATGTATGCAAACAGCATGACAATTAGTACTCCAAGGACGAGATGAAATGTCATTGTGCTTGTGGCAATGCCCTTTAAATTAACCGAAAAAACCAATATAAATCTTTAAATTGTTGTTATGCATTAATTATCACAAATTATACCCAAAATACAACATTTACAAATACAACCTGAAAATAGGGAAAAAATAAAATGAAAATAGGATATTTGGTTACTGCTGTTCTTGTTATAGTAAACCCTCTTAAATTCGAACCCTCGTAATTCGAACCCATCAAGACAAAAACAATTTAATAATTCTCAAATATTCTGGAACACAAGGTAGCATTTACAGTAACCTTCATTGCAATACGTGCGATGGGATTAATCCCATTCGAAGCAGTTAAAAATTGGTCTTACGAGAAGTTAGGTTAATGTTCATATTCAATTCTTATCATCTCCTTGCAGGCGAAACAAATTTGTATACGGTCTTCAGTTGCTACAGACAGCCGGTAACAAAAAGTGATTAACTTGCTTGGCTCCCTTGTTTTGTTTACTTAATAATTAAAAGACAACAGACACTTTCTTTTCTTATGCTGGCGTCTTGCTCCAATCGAATGGCAGAGGGAACAAATTTCGACCAAAACATTCCCAATTTCCATTGCATATTTATGTTTTGTACCACAAGCTGCTTAAAAAATACCCATGACTGTAGCTTTCAAGTTCGAACGTTTTTCTGGGCTAAAGTTCCCTAAAAAATTCTTGCTGTTCGAATTTTTCAGTCAAAATCGTGGTAAATAAATAAAGGAAAAAACATCTCGGGTTTCCATAAGGTTTACAATATTACAGAATCTATCTACAAAATCTTGTTTATTATAAATATGCGTAAAATTGAAAAATATACGTGGACCAAACTTGTTTTAGTGTTCAATGCAGACATATTTTTCACTTTAATATAATTTATTTTTTCGGATTTACTTTGTAATTGTTGACACTCTTTTTCACCTCGGCTTGTGTTCCTTTTAAATCCAAAAGATGTAATTTCTCGCAATATCTTCTGAAGTCAACGTATTTCAAATTTCCCGACAGAAATGATTTTATGTCCTTACCCTTGGCAATCTATTTCGTTTTTCATCCTCAAACAGAACATCTTAACGATTTAAATACCGCCAAATGAAAATTCGAGATATAAGAGAGATTTGCATTGAAAAAGATGGCAAAGTAAAATAAGCAAAAAAAATCATCAACATCATATCATGATATTCGGTTTTACATGCTGGCATGTGTTGTACAGTTCAATAAAATGGACTTCCAGGCCAGTCAGTCTTTTTCTAGATCTTTGGTGACACTTTTTGCTTCAAATTCGATTTGATTACTTCCTCCCATGTTTTCTTTCGTCTCCCTTTCATAACAGCACTTTCAATGATTTGGACTTCTTCACCCAATCTTCGTCATCTTTTCTCTCCACATGACCAAACCAACGAAGTCGTCTTTTCTGCATGCACTCACTGATGCTATCAAACTTCAATCTTTTCCCTAAGGTCCATGGAGCTTAGCCTGTCCTACAGGGTTACATTTCACATCCACCGAATCATTCTCATGTCATTTCTTTCTATGCAGCTCAGATCTTCAGATTTCACTGGCCATGTTTTGCTGCCATACATCATAACACTCCGTACACATGCCTGGTAGACTCTGCCTTTGGTTGGAAAAGATAAAACTCTACTGGACAGCAGTGGCAATAGTTCACGGAACTTACTGCATCTGCTCCTCATCCAGGCAGTCACACTTGCATCCACCTCTTCACTGGCATTTATGGTATCACCAAGGTAACAAAATATCTCAACAACTTCAATTTCGTTACCATCATGATGCACATTTGGAAACGCAAGATTCTTTCACACGACTATCAACTGACTCATTCCACCACCATGTGACTCTATGGCGTGCACGGTCTTCGGTCCATCCACAGGCTTGCTCCGCAGTTGTCATAATGGCATCTTTCATCTGTTTCCATTACTCCTCTACATTGACTTTAGTCGGGCTTGCATTCATAATTTCATTTACTTTGTCCTCAAAATGCTGTCTCATTTGCCGTCATGCAATTTCTAGATCTTTCGTCTTTGAGTAAACTTCCTTTTCAATTCCGGTACTTTCTTCACCTTCAAATCACATACATCTGGCTTATGCTGGGTGAGAGTCTCTTCACCTGGGATCACTTTCAGATCATGCACACACTTTCTCTCCTTCTTCCTTGCCAAAATATTGTCCACTTGAGTCTTAGCAGATCCTGACTTATATGTTACCACATGACTGTCCCTTTTCTTGAATGCTGTGTTGGTCACAATCGTATCCAACCCAAATTCTAAAATCCTTTTGCCTTCTGCATTTCGTTCACCATACACGTTACAGCCGTGGGTCCCTTCGAAACCAGATGCACTCCTTCCTACGTGACCATTTAGATCTCATGCAACCACGACAACTTCTATTTCATTCAACTTTCCAATTGTTCCAATCAACTTATCATAGAATTTGTCTTGAACCTCTTCACACAAACCACAACGAGGAGCATAAACCGATACTGCTGTCAGTACTGTCTCACCAACCATTAGCTTAAGCAAGATGATTCGGTCATTCACTCGTTTGACATAAAAAATTTGGTCTATCCATTTCTCTGCCAGAAAAATGCCAAAACCTCCAGTTCCTTTTTCATTGCCAATTCAAAACAACTTATATCTTTCCTCCTTTCCTTCAATCATTCTTACTGATGTCCCTCTCCATCGAGTCTCTTGGGTACAGCGATTTCACCAGCCCTGCCTCTTAAACTTCCAACATTTAGACTAAAGAGTCTAAAACTCGTTAGTCCTTCTCGAGGTTGATGCAGTAGCTTAATGACAGTCTGATTCTGCCTTCATCCAACAGAAGTCCTACCGTGTGCGACACCTTCACCTTGAGAAGTTCCAGTCCCGTCGAAGCAGTTGTGTAACAGCTTCAAAAGTCATTTCATAGTATATGAAGCAGCATTTTTATAGACCGGATGCCCTTCCTGACGCCAACTCATTGAGGAAATGGGGACCAGTGTCAAAATGGAGACACTAACTCTAGGTGATTACCAACCAAGGCTAAAGACCGCTTCACCTGCCTGTTAGAGAAAGATTGCACCCTGCCAGTCCTCAAGCTGATGTTTCATGCAAAAAGCATGGTCTTTTGGGGGAAAAACCTAAGAATTTTGTTTTCTCTTCAGAGTTTTCCTTCTTCTTGGTGGACTGCCAACCAAGGCCACTGACCTCCACCTACCCAGGGCTTACAAGTACTACACCTTGCCCAAGGATGACCTGGAGGTAGTTGTGGCAAAGGATAATCTCATTCGCCCACGTCGAAACTCCACAACCCGATGCATTTTAACGTCATATCCAGATCACTTACACAATATTCTGCTACATAATACATTATCTATAAACAGGATTCAAAATCCGCATCATGTACTTGACAAGCACCACGGTCCTCTTTACCATAAAAATACACTTACCTTGTGTAAAAGAAGTGAATTTCCTAATGACAGAATGTTCTCTGGATTATCAACAACTAAAAAATAAACATAACATTTAGGAGAATATTATTGTAATACAGTATAACTGTTGAAAGGGCTTTGCAATTAAAATGATTTCAGGAAGTAAAACTAGTGGTGCATCAGTTTAGGAAATCACCAGTTTAGAAAAAGTTCTAGAAGCTTCTAAAATAATATTGAGTGGATTTAAAAGAGCAAAAATGAGCTCTTGTTTTACATAAAAGAGATGCTCTAGGGTGACCAACTAGGAACAAAAAAACCCATCAACAAACCTGATTACTAATATGATTTTTAACAAGTATCAGGAATTCCTTTCAACGCAAAGCTGACTTGGCAAAATTGATATTCAGTATATTTAATATTTAATATGTTGCATGTTACCCTCTTTGATTTTTGGACTACAAGTTGATACCCATAATACATGCAAAAGGCAATACTCAAACCATCGACGGTCTAAATATTCAGATAATAGAAACAAGACTGAAATACCTTCAGTTTATAAGCGCAAGCCTAGTATTTTATTTATTTCATTTTATCTTATTACTGAGCAAAGATGTGTCTGTAAAAATAACTNTAATGTTTAATAACAAGAAATGCAACCTATAACTCATATAGATAATCTTGAGCCACTGCTAAAAATGCATCAGACTGGATATCCTACAATACAATTGAAACATTCCTTGCAGATTTTTATCACTGATTGTTATAGTCAATTAAATTTTAATCTCTTGAAGCGTAACTGTTTCCCAATTATTTCTATTCCAATATACAACAATTCTCTATGAATACTGATTTCTGGCTGACGGTTTTTGATCAAAGATTCTCGAAAAATTATTATTTGATGGTGATGTGCAAACGGCCTCTGAATAAAAACTTGTGGAACTAGGGCTATTGACGATGGCTCTTGGGTGTACAGTGATTCTTTACATGATGACTTTTGTGCAGTAGTCCCTTTGTTATGGGACCAGCTATAACGAAAATGAAGTTTGACCGCATGAGGTCACTTAGAGGAGGATTACCAAAAATATAACAGTGTCTAGTACATGTACTTCTTGCTTAATTTTTACTGAAAGAATTACTATCGGAATAAGAATACTATAGGAATAAGAAAACCTGAATAAAGTTTTTGAATGCAGAAAAATAATCACTTTTGCGTACATATGAATTAAAAGCTGATCAACATCTTAGGCAAAAACTCAACAATTATTATCTGTTTCCTTTTTATTCCTTCATACAATCAAGAATTTTATTTCCAGGTTGAAAATACGCCTCTTAATCCTCTTCCTTGTTTCCATTGTTGATAATGTTTGTAGCACTGTTTCGGGCAGTACACCTGCGATTGTACAATACTATGTAATTCGTCAGTGGGAGAAAAATCGTCAAAAGCTGCATTGTGCTGTTTTAATACGTATAAGCAGTTGCAGAATGAAAGACACGAATATATGAAACTTAATCAATAAATAAATCTGTTTTATCCAGGATCTACAAATGTAGCATGAGATGGGATCAAGAATAGCTTCCTTTTCAGTTGCTTCGCTTTGTCACATTGGATCCATGCAAGAGAATGGAAATATAGCATAGAAGTGTTTTCCGGTAATGCGAAATTAGTCACCTGTACGATGTTAGCGTCTACTGGTTGTAGCTTTTTGGTGGCATTTGGCTGAAGGAGGACAAGCTTTTTATGCAGTAAATTGATAAAATTGTGACCCGTGGAATTGTGAGGAAAGGACAGATCTACTTATTCTGACCATCTGACAACCGTTGGTCCTAACGCCACCACCACGAGGTGAACAATTCAGACGTAATCCTCACACTGTTGTTGCTCTCGTATGTTACAATAATTTTAGGAGCCGTTTGCGCTTTAAAATTCTGCGTTTTCTTGGATCTTCCAGCAAAGAGAGGTCAGAGGTTGTGTAAACTAGATGAGGAAGTTACCATAGCTGCAATGTGTTCCTTGGCTAATTTTTCACCAATGAACTTGTGAAGACTTCCGTATGAAACGATAGAAAATTTACGTAAGGATAGAAAACGTACGTCAGGGCCAGTTTCATCAAGGATGTTCGTCTGATCTACACAATACCCTTAAAAATGTCAAACAGTCGTTTTTGCCAATCATTTATGATAGTGACATCAACATCAGCACTCTCTCGCTCTGGGAAATCTAGCTGGTACTGTGATGTTGTTCAAATGATGTATCTTGTACAGTAAATTAATCACGTGATCAAATTGGAGTTATTTTGTCTGTTTAAGCAACCTATTTGAGCAAATCATTTTTTTAGAATTGACAGAACTTGAGTCTGCATCAATCGTACAATCAAACAAAATACTGCCGGTTGGTTAGGTAGGGGAGGATAGTTGCTTAGAAGAGGTCATTGGCATAGAAACCAAAGTCATGCACAGCAGCAGTGGCCGAGTGGTTATGGCAACAGGTTACTATGGAAGAGGTTTGCAGTGGTTTGTGGCTTAGGAATATTCCTGGAAGTACTACACCCATTTTCGTTCTCCTTCATATTTGAGAATACTACCTGTGTATATATGTTTAGAGACACAGAACAAGAAGATGAAAAAAAAGAAGCAAAAAGATTGAAGAAGTACTAAGGAAAAAACCGAAATAAGTAAAGTAAGCCTTTGCACTGAAGTGGCTTTTAAGTTTGCTTATTATAATGGAGACCTTTGTTC
>RDPX01000020.1:3203806-3235795 GCA_003991215.1 Morbakka virulenta
CTCAAACTTCAAGAAATTCAAAAAATCGTGATAACGAGCACAGTCCATATTTTACGTAAAACTCTTTCAATGTAAATACTTATGTTAAAAGTCTCTCAAACAGGTCATATGTTTATTTTTTATACAAACTTTGCAATAACCCTCTATTTTTGATGTTCGTAAAAACTCTCAAAACCTTTGTTTGCCCTAGGTCACTGGGTGTGGCCCGGTGAACAACTGTATCAAACCGTATTAAAAATAAAAATGTACGTAATAATAATAGTAATAATAATAGTAATAATAATAATAATAATAGTTATGAAGTAGGTTCTCATTTTATACAAACCAAAATACGAAATAATCAATATCTTGCCATACCGTATTGTGATTGGTGTAAGAAGAAACACTGCTATTGTTTTGTTCTACGAGTTAAGGTTCGAAGTGGGATAAAAATATAAATCTAAATAAAAATTGAATACAGAAACAATGGATAAATTTAACAGTACATACGGTAGAGAAAATTAAATACGTTAAAAAAAACACAATGTAATATAAGGTAATAAACGTTGTCAAGTTAGCGTTTAATCTCTTCAGAGACTTTAGTGAATCAATCGTTATAAACGTCTGCGAATCAGTAAGTAAGGGGATAACGGAGGGTAAAAAAAAGGTAGGAGAAGGTATGAGGTGAGGGCATGAGGAGAGAGAGAGAGAGAGAGAGAGAGAGAGAGAGAGAGAGAGAGAGAGAGAGAGAGAGAAAGAAAGAGAAAGAAAGAGAGACAGACTGACAGGCAGACAAAGGGACGGTAATGTTACAAAACACAACAAGGCAAAGTAAAAATTTTGCTTTTTCCACTGTCAATGTGGAGAAAGATGGACTTTTGTGGCTCATTGTTTTCAATATGAGCTTCTTTTCGACCAAACGTGATACAAATTGAGGTCAAATGAGGAGAAATAAACAGAGATTCAAGGATTATTTCAAAATAATAAAAAAGGAACACAGGGGACTAGGATTTGCGACCCTTATGATCAACTACTATGGCAGCAAAGGCAGTGGTGTGGTAAATTATATATTTTTCTAGGCCTGGTCTTGCATTAAGACCGTAATCTACCAACTAATATTCTGTCCGCCAGCTAACTTCAGGTGCAAAGTGTGGAACTGCTATCTAGAAATTCTGTTCTTATCCCTTGTAAAAATCAGCTGAGCGGATTGCGTACACCAGTAAAACAAAATAAAGCTATCATCGACGTACGACAAAATGTCGTAACTCGTATGCTGTATGGTAGGTAAATTGAAGGAAAACAGTAGCATTGACAGTTCCAAAATGAAATCAACAAGTATAGTAACAACAAAAAGATGTTTGACAGGAGTACATTTTAAATCTCTTCTTTAATTTTTATACGCGAAAGTACTCATCTGGGATTGATATACATTGACATGATACTTGGATAGGAGGTATATGCATTGATCCTTTGCCAAAAATGGCATTATACAAAAAAGGGCAATGGTTTTCCAGACAAAATGTAAGGAGTCCGAACTTATTAGAAAGATACAAAATAAATATTAAAAAAACCGCAATAAAACAAATGAAGCGCAATTATTTACCTTTTGATTAGAGAAGCTGGAATAGCTAGGAATATTATCTAGATAAAAATTTGCCAATCCGCATAAAAATGAAACAAAATGAAACATGAACAACATGAAACAAAAATCCTACAAAACAAATCGTACGAAGAATGAAGAAATAAAAACTTACTATAAAGGCTGAAATAAGGGCTGATAATAGGCAGAGTGATGTTACCCAGTGCCAATTTTTTCCTTGTGAAAATCTTGACATCTGCAAAAAACAACACAGAATACTCAAATACATGCCAAAAAGTGTAAGTGTGACTACGAAAACACCGAAAAATAACGAAAATACGGTCTTCCAAATATTTCTCAATAAAATAAAAATGTGCAAACATTTATTACAGGGCTGTCTACCATTGGTCCACAGCCTTGTCAGGTAAGATAAAATGAAGGAAACCAATTCGGCGAACAGGTCAGTCTACGCAACAAAAAATCGATTTCTTTCAGATGTGAGAAAATATGATTTTACTTCCGCGTAATGAAGTAGAATCTACGGCTTTTATGCCCTACCAAAACAGACGCAAGGGATGCGTTCCAAAAAAGGTCCTTTTCCCCAATTTTCCACTTGACTGGGCTGCTACACTCCACCCATCTTAATCCCCATCATTTGATTTCACATCAACATGTAGTCGTACCGGGTTTATCATGAAAAAAAAGACTGCTTTTCTTTAAATACTCTTTTATGGGGGAAATTTAATACCCGCTGCCAATAAATCCAAGCTAGAATAATTGCATACATCAATACAGACGATCATAAAAACATCAAATAATTACTATTTTATGAGAAAATGTAAGTTATTTTCGCCTGAGAATGGTAGTTAAGTGTCACCGTTTAGCAGCACAATTTAATGACGACAATAGTAACTAAGGAAAATTCGCTATACTTGAAAGTTCTTGCAAATCTTATACCTTCTTGAATATTCTCGGTAAGTTGAGGTTATGTTCAAATGGACTTTCAAGGTTATGTGCAAATCACTCAGTCTGGGGTTTCATTGAAAACATTACCTGATCAGGGTAAGTGTGAAGCTGATTTTCTAGAATTTGCTTTGAGGTACCAGACTAAGTTTTCCCCTAGGAGACATCTGTTGACTACTATACCATTTAAAAGATTCTAAGATACCTGCATAGTAAGAATTAAACAAGTGTCTTTTTAATGTTCATGCTATCCAACGTAAAAGCAGACGATAGAAGTAACATAAGACCCGTTTGTTGGAATACAGAATATTATGATCTTACGTACATGGCGTGTTATTTCACACACTACATGACGTTTCTGTATAGTCAGTAAGTCTAGCTATACGCATTATATATTATCAGACTGCCAATTAATGCATTAATTTCCCTTCGGTAGCTTTTTTTCTCCCATGGTTAGCCATAAGAGTTCACTTTATCTTTCTGTCAAGTGTGTGTTTTTTCTTCATCGCGCTTTACCACTACTGGCAGCCCATCCTTTTACAGGTCTTTCGTGCTTCCTCTGCTAGTCCCTGATTGTGATTTTCCCTCCCAAGTGCCAAGCATGTAAACGTCTTGGGTTTCACTTAGATTCCAGTGCCCAATGCCTATCCCAGTGTCTTTATCACTAAAAATAATAGTCATAACTCCCAAAACCTCTGAAGTTCGGTTAAATAACTCTATAAAATTATTCTGCCAGTATTAAGGATGAGAATTCATAGAATCACATAGATCACATAGCAAAATTTAATGTAATCTCAGCTTACAGTTCTATATCTTCGGGATGTTGGTGATATCAAAACGGCTTTGCATACCTTAAAAGCAATGTAAGTGGAAACGCCAGTTTCCGCCAGAATATCAACAATTATCATCTAGAAAATCAAAACAAATTCATTGTGAGCTTCTATTCTTCAGGGCATTTTACTGCTTTACCAAAAATGAGGTCAAAAACAGCATGCACAAGAAACATTCCTTTACAGTTACTACTAACACAGAAATTAAGCACCAATAACTCCGCTATAGCAAGTCCAAAGAAAAATATAAGATAAGAAAGAAAAAGAATTTCTTGAGGGCTTGACAGCCACCTAGATATGTAAAGCACCACCACTACTACTACTACTACTACTACTACTACTACTACTACTACTACTACTACTACTACTACTACTACTACTACTACTACTACGACTACTACTAAAATTTTAACTACTTATACTGTAACTGTCATTGTAACTAATAACATTGCTACTAATGCTACTCCCACGTCTATTGCTAGTAGTATTAGTAGTACTATTAGAAGTAGTTGTAGTAGTAGTAGTAGTAGTAGTAGTGGTGGTGGTGGTGGTGGTAGTAGTAGTAAAAGTACTACTGTTACCATATTACCATTTCTTCTACTACTCTTGCTGCTATTACTATAATAATTATTATATTACATTATATTATATTATATTATAATAAAGAAACCATATTTTTGATGATTAGTGACAGTGGCTTGCCCCCCACCAATCCCCCCAATCATTATTGGATCAACGAGTTTCAAAAACCTACGTAATAAAAATACAAATAAAAATGAGCAGCAGGAAAACAAAAAAAGGCAATTAATTATAACCTAATGTCTAGATAATTTTACCATTGTGAAAGTCGCAAGTAAAGGTGTGGTTAGGTGGTATGAAAAGCAGCAAAAAATATTTGATAAGGTCCTAAATAGTTACAATATCTGGTAAGTCTAGAAATGCTAGGAACCGGGTCTCTTCTTCTGAAAGTATTTTATTTTTCTTCATTTCCATTATTCTTAACAACAGGGGTCTGTAGTACGAATCTTCCTTCCTTGCTCTGTCTTTAGGATTGAATCCCTTAAAATTATGGTAACATTTGGACAATAATAAAATATCATCGAATACTATGCATTCGACGATGAATTCCCATAAAAATATAATACATCTTTTAGGAACATGTCAAAGAAATACATAAGGTTGAAACAATTTATTTCTCTTGACATTATCGTTGGTTGTAACATCTTAGATATACAGTTTTTGGCCACTAATTCACATTTGAAAAAAATTGAAGTACATCCCACCCTTTTCAGTAGTACACCACACCTTTATTAGCATGGTGTTTTGAAACTTGGGATGAAAACAATACGTTTACTTGCTCTGTTAGGCAAACTTACCATGCCAAATAACATGCCCAATGTTTCGACTTCTTCTCCTATCCACCCAAATACGTCTCCTAAAGTTTGGGGCTGAGAAAAACAAATTAGTGTAAGATTTAAAAAATCACAATCTGTATTAGCTTATCGCATAAGCTTAAAGTAACAAAAACAAGTAAAATAATTAACTTTTATAGTAACAAATATTAAATGCTCCTTTCTCTATTAAAGTTATTTGATCAATTCTCTCTACTCCCTTTAATTTACTCATCCAGAGAGACATCAAGTAAAAATAGCAGACCCAACTTCAAAAACAACTGTAAAAAAGCTTTAATACAAACTTCTTGGGTATATTTTGACCCATGAAACAAAAACAAATAAGACAAAATCTACTGGTTATCTTTTCAAGTAATGTGGTTTCCAGATGCACATTTTCGCTATCATTCAATCGTTCACTTAAAAAGATACAAGCAACTCAAACACTTTCTCCTGCCCCACCATTTAAAGAGCTGATGTACACCTCAGAGTTCTGTTCTTTCACAAAATTGGTTTTCTTCAACTTTTTAGATGACAGACGAATTTTGTTGCTAATCAACTGCTCTTGTATATATGTGTATTTACTTTTCAAAAAATGTAACCCATACCAAAAAGCGCAAAACTACGACATCTAAAAGATAAACATTTCAAATGCGTGAAAAAAACCAAACGAAAACGACGAGATGGAAGGTGCTGTAACAAGCCATTTGATTTACTGTTTTTCGTGCAACCAAATATATCACCCTGTAAAAACTGCTGCAGAATAAAAAAGGGTATTTGAAGAATTCTACTAACATAAACGTTGTGTGGTGGGTACGATAAAGCTGTCATTAAAGCAGTATCAAAATGCACAGTTGAGTCAAAAGAGTACCAAAAGACGGGCCAGTTGTAACAAGTAAATGTTTGAATAATGACTGCAAATGGGTATGGACAGGTTTGTACAAAAAATAACTGCATACGAAAAGAGGAAGGTCAAACTAATACGGAATTTTCATTTCAAAAAGAAATAAAAATAGATCATAATACATCACAATACTCTTACTGGATAAGAAAACAACTAGCTAACTACATCACTGGTGTTTTCAAATTTTCATGGCTTGACTTCGAGTAACAAAGTTTTCTGACAACACACTACGATTTCGTACCTCAGATGCAAGATCAAAAATAAAATCCTCAGGTATGTCCCATACTACTGGTGGCCAAATAGATTGGCCATATTAATTTTAAAAAGTTACATAAGATTATTTTTTTAAAAATTTAAAAACACTAACAGTTTCTTCATCTGCTTTTTCTACTATTTCAGGGGAACTGGCTTTATTGTTCTCATGCAAATAAACCTGCTTTTCATAAACCAGAAATTTCTCATCTTGTTAACAAAAAGTACTCGGATATATATATATATTCTGACAATTTGCTTGGATATATCCAAAATCTAAAATTATTATTAATTATTAGTGTCGTTATAAAAGATGCAACGGATATATTTTCTTATTCACTAATACAAGATGCATGGGAAATAATATTAAGCTTTGGGACATGAATTCTGTTCAAATCTATTCAAGGTATTCCAGTGCAATTCTTCTTCTTCTTCTTTGTCTTTAGGGGTTGCCACAGCGGATCAGCCGTCTCCAGCATGTTCTGTTTGTCACATCAGCATCCCTTGCACCCACAGCCTCGATATCTCTGTCAAGAACGCCCTTCCACTTTTTCCTCGTCCTCCCTTTTCGTCTCCTACCGGGGACTTCATATCTCAGTACCCTCCTTTCTACATAATCTGCATCACGCCTTGATACGTGCCCGTACCAGTGAAGTCTTCACTTCCTCATCTAGCCTCTACGTCTCCTGATATGGGATGTTTCTCGGATGTGGTCGTAATAATTAAGATATATAAAACAATAATTTCCCCGAAATAACCTCATTGGATTTCTTATAAATATAACATATTACCACCAGTAAAGAAATGGACTGGATGAAAACAAGCACAACAAATCTCACAAGATTTAAATAAACATTACCTTATCTAGCATAGCAAGTGTCGCTATCATCCCCAAACTACCCAACATGGTAGCTGTGGCATAGTGTGTAAGCTTGTAAAAACAAGAACAAAAATGACACTGAGCAAACCAATGTTGCTAAAAGTATATTTCTGCTATGTAAGGTAGTTCTCTGGATGTTTGCACTCCAATAAAGACTCCCATCAACTGCCATTGTGACATTCATCTGGGACTTTGCTTGATAAGTGCACACTCAAAAGCAAAGACGGGAGAGTGCATAAGTTGTCTCCAAAAACCCCTACAATTCTTGTGCAACTAAATGTTTTATTTAGTTAAAGATCATCAGGTTACCTAGTTAAATAGGTGAAACTTTCAGATGCACAAGAACTGCAGTTATTTTTTTCGAGTTTAGCACTAACCTGGCTCTGTTTTTTCTTAAGAACAATGAACACGATACAATACAAATAAAAACCTCCATTTATATACCATCTAAATACGCTGATTTGAAAAGATTTTCTGGGAAATAAAATCCGTGTACAGGCTAATGGCAGACAAGTCACACACCCAAAATGTGCAAATCTTTATTCATCTATAACGTCAGAACTAATAAAACATACAGGCATATTGGGCAAATACAACATGGATATGACCACCAGTGCTCCAGGTAACACAACAAGTAACGGTATTCAAAGTTAGTTATTTCTCAGAGCATGAAAATTTGTAAAGAAGTTAGTATCCAAGTAATTAAAGTCGTGGCTGGTGTCAATGTGAGCCTTCTGCATAAAGGCTTGGATCGTATCTGACGATGGAGTTCTTAAATAGATTAACAGTTTCATTAATATAAAATATAAATATAAATATAGATATAAATATAGATATAAATATAAATATAGATATAAATATAAATATGGATATAAATATAAATAGATCAGTTAAATATTGATATAACAATTAGCAGATTTGTTACTATTCACCATTCCAGTTCAATCCAAATGTTCATTCGTCAAACAGATATGTTACTGAAGTTTTTACTGTAGAGGTACGCAATGGGGAAAAGTTGCAAATAAAAATTCAAAACAATAACTGTTCTACAGACTTCGATTTTCTGGAATCTGATGGTTCGACAATTTGTACTCTATTCGTTTTGTTATGTAATCCATTTCAAAAGTTGCAATCAATACTTACATCAAGCATCATGAGTAGATAGACCGTGGTTAAAATCACAAGTGCAAACCAAGGCTATTGAAAAAAGGAGAAAGAAAATTAGAAAATTGAGGTTAAAACGAGAAAAAGCCAATAAATCCTATTAACATAAGTACAATGAATAAAAACTGGGGTTATCTAATTTTCTGATTAAACAAACAGATAGGACTCAAAATTCTCTTATTTATCTGTTAACAAATATACACACTCGCTCTGTCTACATACAAACATTATATACACATATATACGTACTTGTGTATATATGTGTGCGAGCGTTTGTATATGCAAGAAAATTTTCTTACTTTAGAGAATCGGCTTATGATAAAACCAGAGAAAGAATCCTTTTCTCCATTTTGCATAACATAGGCGCAACGAATCGCTAATAATTATCTAAAATATTAATCTGTTGATGACCAGACAACTACTTTAGCGGAACATACATATTTATTCATTTATTTATTTAGTAATAATTAAAGAGGTTACATCATAATCTGAGTAAAAACTATTACTGTTCTCCCAGCGAGACCTGTCACAAAAAAAATAAAAAAATAAAAATTCGTGCAAACAATAGAATGCAGTTAGTGTTAAACGCTTAACACATGCTATGCTGACAACTGGTCAAATATCAATGTCATAAAATTCCGTAAAAATTTTGGCAAAGGGTTGCATTCTTTTGCGCCACGTGCCTACATCCATCCAAAAGGAATGGCCAGACACCTAGTGATTTGGCCTGTGTTATATTTTCAAAAATCAATAAAGTGGAAAGTGAATGACAACAGTCAGTACCCCATGGTTCACTGTGTAGGGGTTTTTGAAAAAAAAAGACAGTGTTAACTACTTACATACCTACCTGCAAAGCTGCTTCCTTTGGAAGCTGAGTTGCACTGTACACAAGAGGAATGGCTTGTCTGCTTTCAGTAGTAATGTGGACACGGCATTTGCTGTGGAATGACAAAGTTAACTATAGATATTTCAGATATTCAGTCTAATTCTACGAGAAGATTTCTACTGTTACAAAAGGGTAGTCAAGTAATGAAATAAATAAAGAAATGAGCCATATCCTCACATGGACTTGGTCACTTAGTCTACCGCCTTATCTACTTATTAATGGCTGCTAGGGCCATATCATATTTAACGCATTTCTGTTACATCCGCAATACTACCTTGTAGCCATTCAAACTTCTTAGTCATCCAGTATGCTTGGCAAATATCCAGCTTTTGCTTGGTCAAATGAAGTACCACACCAGTCTATGGAGAGGTCGTTACACTAGCACTGTTAAATACGTAGGAAACAGTTGTGCAACAGAATTAATTGTCTTTATCAGAGTTCATGGTGACCCAATCTTTTACCTACTTACTTGCCTACCTACTTGCCTGCCTGCCCATCTACCTACTTATCTATCCATCTATCTATCTATCTATCTATCTATCTATCTATCTATCTATCTATCTATCTATCTATCTATCTATCGATCCATCTATCTATCTATCTATCTATCTATCTATCTATCCATCTATCTATCTTTATATTAATTATCATCATTCTATATATTATCAGAATCCTTTTCCAACCGATAATTTTAGAACATAAAGCGAGAAAACAAAACCGAATAAGGTCATCTTGATAACTTTAAAATTCAAAGTATTGATCAAGAAAATAACCAGATTATATCAGTCTAATTTTCGATTCCTTTACAAAATCATCGCCAGTACAGTGAAAATACATTTGAAAACAAGCTATATATACAAGAAATTTGTTGCATACAAAGTAATTAATTTGTCAGAAAGCAATCATGGGAAAAAGAAACAAAGATAGGTATAAAGAAGTTAAAACAATTGTATCTCTCGAGAGGCTTTTATTCCGCAATTTAAAGGAGGGCACTTCTCTTTTATATAAAAAGCCTCTTTGTATAAAAGAATGTTCCAGTTGTTTGAGTAGGCAATAATCGATGTATTGTCCTGTACGAGATTAATTTTGAAATCCATTGGGTTGACATCATTCGCCATTATGTTATGTAGTGAAAATAAATTGTCTACATTCTGGCAATTATCTATGCGAGTTTTAATAGCAGAATCTGCACGAGTTGCGTGTTCTTTTGTTCTTTCTAACAAAGTTCTTTCCGTTTTGCCCACGTAGGAGCAACTGCATCCAGGACAGGTAAACTCATAAACAACAGACGATTTACTGAGTTTGTTTAGCTTATCCTTCATGCTTGTAAAGAGGAATAGTTTTGTAACAGAGTAACGCGTAACAAAATTCACTTTTTGGTTCGTACGTCGCAGTTTCTTTAAACAACTTTTCAGTAATTGTTTACCTTTCTCTCCAGCGTAGTTGGTATGTATGAAAACTTTTGGAGCGTCTTTATTTTCTGTTGTAATTGTGACGTCATTTTGTTGGCTTGTCATTTTTCAACATGCGTTTTATAATGCTATTGACAACTCGTTTCAGATAGCCATTCCAGGATTTTTTTTTAATGGATTTAATTTCGTCTTTCAGTTTTTTGTTTTCGCAAATTCTCTTTGCTCTAACAAGAAGAGAATGTATCCAGGATGTTTTCCAGCTCCACGGGGTGAAAGAGTCAATAGTCACAGATTGGTCCGTATGTGTATCCTTTCGAAAAATTGTCAAACCTTCGGGACATATCTCCAGATCTAGAAAGTGCGGAGTTTCGTTTTCGAATACATCTAGCGTAAATTTAAGGTTACTGTCAAAACCATTGAAAGCTTCAAAAACTTTATCTATGTCTGTGCGTTTTACCAATAGCAATGTATCATCGACATATCGGAAATAGAATTTTAATGTTCCATCATTAATCAGTTTGTCAATATATTACCAATTAATATTTCATACATTACATATAACGGACGAAAAGTACAAATATACTTGTGAAAAGTTAGGAGTTATATCTTTTACTTTCCACCAGTCTATCACAAATTGCTTAAAATAAATAACAAAGTGGTGGAAAAAGCAGAGTGTAGCTGATTCCAAGAAAGTCACAAGCACTGGCTCAAATAAGTTCAGTGCAATATATTTTTAATAAGTTTTTCTTCACAAAATCCTTCCTGAAAATATCAATTGACTTAAGTACATTACATCTATACGAGGATTACCTTCAACACATTATAAACATCATACGAGTATTTTATTAAAATCAAAAGCTGGTAAGATGCAAAATAGTATTAGGTCAGAGCGATTATCGGTGAACTCCAGCGGGCAAACGATTACAGATAATAAAAGGTTCTCTTACACTTTGATTGAGAACTTACCCAATTTGATTGTTTTCCAGATATTCATATTTTTCTTCATGTAGAGTGCAGGTAAAGTTACCGTTTCCGCAAGTACAAAGGGAGAATGATTTGATCTAAATTGGATAGGAAGGCTTTCCGTCATAAATATGCAATTATAGCGAATACTTGATCAAGTAGAAATTTGTTTCTGAGTAATGGCACAAGTCAATGTCGCAAGGAAAACATGAACAATTTTATTCATACCATTAAAATAGAATATAAAATGAAAGTAATATAATGTCGATCCTCGAAATTATCTAATACCGTAATATAAACACGAAACCTAAATCCAGGAATTTTCCTTGAACTCCCATAGTAGCATATATGGCACCAAATCGAAAGGGTTTTTTTGTACTAATATACGAAAATTTTCCATCATACATCCTAATCACCAATTGATTCAACCCAATATTACAAAAGATTTTACTTTCTATGGCATAATCAATCTAAGCGTAATCAGGGGGGTCAGTACCTTTGTTACACATCCGGCGTAAAAATATGAATTCCAGGAACCTTTTCGCGTTCAATTGTGAAGAACTTGTGAAGAGCCTGTAGATATGTCTGTATGTGTAGTGGGTGGATTGTGGAGAACTTTGTATCGATTTTCAAACTAGTAACATTTCTTTCAGAATTGATATGATAGGCCCTTCAAAAGCCCACAAGAGGAGTAAAATCTTTCTCTTACTATCAGATACATCAACTCGGCTTAGCTACGAATACTGTGAAAACACAAGAATAAAAAACCAGGTCATCGGACCAAGGGTTGACATCTGGTTCTCTGTGTCCTATTTAATTTAATCCCAAAACCAGTTAAAAAACGATAAAATACAAATAAAAACTCAAACATTTCTATAAAAAAAACCCAAACAAAATCCCAGCACATCCTTGCTTCCTTGTTGGACAAAAAATTACTTAAAGCATACTAGGTGACGACGTTGTAGCTTTATCTACCTTATCTCGTTTTTTTTCATTTCCACAAGTTACAAAGAGTGTAATGTTGCATAACGATTTCTTGGTATTCAAATCTGAAATAAAGTTATACAATATTGAATATACCCTTTCGAACTGTTATGAAAAATATCAATATCAAATAACATGTCTGAAAAATAACAACTCTTCAGAATAGACTATCCCTGGACATGCCTTGCTAGTACAACACTGAATCAAAACTCTTAATTCTAAAAATGGTGATGGAAGACTTCCCGTACTGACAACACTTTTACTCCTACAGATCTGTATTACAAAACAGTTATGTTTAAAAGTACAAAAAGGTAATGACTCTATGATCCCACAGCTACATTTTGTGATATTTATCTCGCCTCGTTAATATTATACCAATTGCAAAATTTGTTTATAATTTGGCCAGTTTTATACCTCCATTAGAATGAACACCGGCTGTAGATGAAATGTTTTAACTATTTATTTTACATCACAAAAACAAATTCTCGGTTTTAACAAGACTTCCTATTCACATCACTTGCAGCATTTAGGCAAATTTTATCACCAGCCTTGTAATGTTCAGTTGATATTTAAAAGAGGGTACTATCTAACCCATAGGCCAGTGGAAAGCTCCTAAACCATAAACTGAATACCATAGAAATGGTACCTATGACATATTTTGGATGGATACATAAGTTTAATAGCTTTGTATTCCTTTCTCTTTCGGTAGAAGTTCACGTGTTCACTCAATCAAAATAAACTCTGTCCAACAAACATTCAATAAGAAGGGAAGGGAAAGAAACAGAGGGCCATTACAACAAAGAAGGGAATTACACAAGTAAAAATTGTAGCATGCAAGTACACTACGCAAAGGAAATAAAAAACTTTAAATACAGTGTACGATTGAAAATAAATAATTTGAAGTAACTTGTCTCACATTTTTTGTTTTCAAGACCGATGGTGTCACTGTTTGAAGGGTACACCTAATTTATCTGACGCTTAAGGTCCAGGATACTGAATTAAGATTTATCATGGAGTCAAGAGGTCCTCCACTATTACATTTCATCCCTTACACAACAAGGTATAGTGCGTTTCTGTCAGCTTGCTGTCTTTAAAGATAAAAGATTTGTTCTGCAATTTCGTAACTCATAATTTATTATGATGGCCACGTGTTCATATATCTTGTTACTTTGCATTTCATTTAATCATGTTCTAAATACTACTGAGAAGGGATCTATGTCTAACTAAATTACCGATTAGTGCTGAATCTTATACCATATTCGGTGGTACATTACCTAAGTTTTCTACCTCTTCTCTTAGCTAGACGTGCCTAAGCTAGTTAAATGTGATATACCTGACGTGACCCATCTAAAACGGTGAAAGCTGGTTTTCCTTTTAAATTTAATACAAATGTCTCTCGTAACTAATTGTGGCAAGCTGTGCTAATAAACAATAAATCCGTTCGAAAAGCTGTGGAACTTAAAATATAACTTATAGTACAAAATATAGTAACTCGATAGAGAAGCACTTCATCTAAAATAAGTATACACAAAATAGAAGACGGATAGAGGTAATACTCTAACAGCAAAGTGATAAAATGACAATTTGCTTTCCGAAAGATTGTTAACATAAAAGAAAAACCAATACATAATAACTTTACAAATACAAAACCATGTGACTCATCTAGGTGACTTACACGTAAAGCAAAAGCTGAAATGTGGAGGTATCAACAAGCCTCCTTGTTTTGACGATAGTTCCCACTAAAGTAAACTATACTGTACAGTGAAGGCCATCATGTATCTCCTTAAACCCACAATTTGTCCTTGTGTGAAATACTTTTTTGATATTATGTCAACTGCACCATCATTTGGATCTCGTTGAATAAGTTTTGAGGGAAGTCTCTAAGTTGAAAGGCTTCCTTGCATCAAAGCTGGAATCCTGGTCACATCGGTGTTAAACCATCAATCGTTTCCATTGTTATTACCACGGAAAGTCGTTGAATGAACCATATTCTTTGCTTCTAAACCACTTGACAACATCTTGCCCATCTCGTTACTCCAATGTTTTCACTCTACTGCTATAGTAGTTCTACACATCAAAAGTTTGGCTACGATGGCAATTTTATCTCTAGAACTTCCCGACTATCTGGAATCTCTTCCCATTGATTGTCCTTCTACTTTGACACCTTATTTAGGACTTCTAATTCAAAAATTTAATATCTGCTTTGAGATTTCTCTCCCTTTTCATTCAGTTTCACATAACACAACTTACTTACTCATCCTTTTAACGTCTTCTCCTTGTACTAGAGTGGGATGAGACGGTTTATGATGTCCTTCAACTAACTTCTACCCCTTGCCATTTCTCTGGGTAATTTAATGGCCTCAATTCTCCTTCCGTCTTTTTTTGTCAGGTTTTCTCTGACCTGCCAGGCGATCGTTTGCAAGACACTTCCACATTTACCGCTCTTCCCAATGCCTCTTATTCGCCTCGCCTCTCCACATGTTCAAAGCATCTCATTCTTGACTTGCACATGGCCAGCACTACTTGAAATAAACAACGTATTATCGCTACCTCAGAACTTGCTATCATATCTCTTCAAGAAACTCCCAGTAATTATCTCAACATTTTCAGTCTCCTTTAAACACATACCACCAGTATGCTGGTTTTCATCCTCTACATTTCTTTTTTGAATTCGCATCTGCCACAATGGAACATACATTCTAAATGCAAAACTTGGTTGCTGGCTTTGAATAGTTGCTCCTGGCAGCTACATAATGGTCCGGAACCATCTGTTAGCTATGGGGTGCAATATTGGGCGAGAAAATGCTATCTCTCCATTGCGTTGTATTCACACAATATATTGTTTTCATTGACATATGCACTATCATGTTGTTCTTCGGGGTCTACAGTATTAGTCTACCATCGCTTTCTGTGGAGTATGTTCAGGAGGTCACCACAATATCAACTCTTATCAGGAAGACAAATATGTATATCCATTGGCTATGAACATCTTGTAGCTATATAGAGTAGTGGTGTTTAACTTTCAAAGTCCGTACACCCACAACCTTTTGATATGGATTTCTAAAGTTGCAATAAAAATTAACATTTTACAGAAAAAAATGCAACCTCAAACACTAACTACTACAGGAAACCAAATTGGCAGCCCACCTGTGGAATAAAATGGTCCTGCCATTTTGACAACAATTCCAGCGTTTTTAATATCCAGATCTAATTCAGCTAAGAAATACTAAGGTAGATGTCCTAATTCATGTACCGCAATTACTAAATTTAAAAGAATAAACCCAAAGGAACGTATAATATCGCGCCCCTTACTTATAAATTAATAAACATATGTTATAATAAACATTAAAGTTATAGTGTATGTGGAAAACAGAACTTGGACGAAACATGATTTGAACCAGTGCATATGGCTTTCATTCCCATTTGCTTTATTTTAAGCTGTCTTTGGGATTAACTAGGTCATTTATGCGATTTTAATCTTCAAAGTTTTTTCTCAGTCTTAAGATAGTTTTTTAAATATTCCTGTTATAGGGATTTAATTTTTTGGGGCTGTGCTACTAAAACATTTAGCATTAAGCCTGTAATGGGGTAGCCAAACTGGACCTAGTAGTTGTATAAAATGGGATGCCGGCCTTATTTTTTTGTAACTAATACGTCGACATGTCCTGACATACGGCCGATACGACAAAAATTATGTGACAAAAATGAAGTTACACCACCATCTTTTTGGTTCAAAACCAAGCGAGATATTGCCAAAACCGTGAACCTAAATTTCAAACCTATCCGTTCCTAAATTTTTAGTTATGAAGAGGTTGCAACGGTGCTCGTGACACTTACAAAAATAAAACTTTTTATTTCGGTGATTTAACAGGATTTAACCGCTATAAAGACATGCAAATAAATCTTTTTAGTATTTATAGTGTCTGTTTAGCCGGGAGCCCCACTAAATAAATAAAAACCTATTTTACCGTCCCAAGTAGAAGTAAAATTTAGTCGATCTCTTTAAGTCACGTGACGGTTTTTGAAAAGGTAAAGGTCAGAAATCCCGATTTTTCGTCGACTCCGGAGCAAAAGGACAGAAGTAACTATTATTGTCACTATCATTATTGTACTCCTTTTCTATTTACAGAATTTTTTTCTATCACAATATTAGTTATAGTAGTTTCGCATATAAGATTTTGCTATATACATGTTTTATCTTTTTCGATACTGTAATAATTTCATATCTTATTTTATGGTTACGAGTAGGCATTTCCATCTATACTTGTTCCAAAAAATTATTCAAGTTCAGACATCATTTGGTGATTGAACACCGTAACTAATGTATTTCTCTTTCCGTTTCTTTATCCTTGCAGTTTTGCTCCAGTGGTTTGTGGGCAGACAAAAAAAGTTGACCTTCTACAAGCGAAGGACGTTTCGTCAGCATGTCCAGATAAGAACATTGACGTTTCACGAGTGCGAAAATACTTTACAAAGAATGCGTGGCAGAAGGTGCAGACCGTTTTAGAAAATGTAACAGACAGAGGCTGGCTGTGCCGGACATGCTGACAATTTGCAGTAGTTTTCTTTCTAATAACAGACTACATAGATGAGTGCCGCTAAACTGATAGCAATGCAAAATAATTTTATTGATTAAGGGAGAACATTCAGGACTCGAGGCCTACTTGAAATCCGCAAAATTGAATAACCATGTAGTTTCACACTTGCACATTAACAGCCGTACATTCTTGACGGTAAGATTGAGTTTCACTTTATGACACACCTGAAATAAAAACAGAACTGTGGTATTTTGCTAAGGTGAAGGTATGTGTTTCATTCCCAGCCAGGCAGTTTTAATGCTGGACGGGTTTTTGATGGTTAAATAGGGTTTCCCGTATTCTGCCAGACAACAAAATAGTTATTGACGGTTCAATAGGGTTATTTTTATTTGGCCGTCCGCTGGCTAAATAAAAAAACCTATTCTACCGTCTTTTAATTCGTCAATGACGGTAGACAGGTTTTGGTTTATTTAGCCGTCAGAAAAAACGGAAACGTACGTCACGTGACTTTAACAGATCGACCAATGAAATTTTACTTCTACATGGTATGGTAAAATAGGTTTTTATTTATTTTGCCGGCGCCCGGCTAAATAGACGCTGCCTTTAGTATTTGTTGCAACGCTTTGAAAGGTATCTGTTTTAGCAAATCGTACAAGAATATAGCAAAATCTTTACTTAATTTAGTGGTTCCCTATCAAATAACCAAAATTATTGAAGAAAACGGATACGAATAGAACATACAGCAACTAAACATTCTGTAAACATATTGACAGTAAATTATGCAGTGGTACAGTATTTCTGCATGTTGGAGATGTTCCACTCAAATAAACTCCTGTTGATTCTGAAAAAAGTCTATTATCATCAGTGGAAAGTGTAGCTTTCTTTCTGGTAGGACAATGTTTGAAAAAACAATTTTGTTTAAAGTAGACCCTTTGGCAAACGGAGCTAGAATTTATTCTATTACAATAACGGGAAATGGAGACTCCGTGGAGAAGGAATAACAAGTCAGGAAAAGTTAACAAGCACCAGTCCACACTGTTGATGGGTAATACTTCACCACCATAGATATCGACACACTGGCTAACCACATTTATGGGTTAGCCAGGGGTGCAGTTTATACGAGTCGTAGTAATTACATAGTATAGTCATAGTATAGTACATCTGGCTTCAGGGAAAAAACGAAAAAACACAAAGATGACTTGCTAGAAAATCTATTAAAGAAAAGGTAAAGAACTGCGCTACAAAGTTTGCATTCCCTCGTTTCAAAGGTGGAGAAGGTCCTGTGTGATATAAATCGTGCAACGGCTTTTACGTACAGGTGGTTGTACTTAGAGATTTCACCAGGTAAAGTTGAATAGAAATTTTGTAGACAGCGCTAAATCTGTCACAGAAGGGCTTGTACAGGTATTAGGCGACAACCTTGGAGTTTGGTCGGTTCCAAAAATGTACGTAAAGTCACACTTGACTTGTTAAAGAAACATGTTGGAATATCCAGTACCATATAGTATTATTCTGCATGATACTGAGTTAAAGGAGCATGACAGTGGCCTGTTTTCAGCCTTAGACTGCTGAGGGCAAAATGGAAAAGCTGTGAGCAAGCAGTGGTTAACATTTTGAGCCAAGATTTAAGATAGGGAAACATATATTTTCAAATATGCACACTCATGTCATGAATAGTAAGCCTCTTTCGGCGCTACATTCCGTGTGGTACTTTTCCCATCGTCAGGCATCGTCAGGAGCCTGACGATGAGAGAATTATCTCTGGAAACATAGCTCAGAGAAAAGATTACGACTTATGATAATATAAAGCTCTTGTACCTATGGCTTCCTCTGAGTCCATAAAATTCAGAAGTTTCAAGTACGTAGTTAATAGCATATGCTAACACACAGAGATGTCCCTCAGCAGTAGTATTATTACTGGACATGATGTAGGATTTTCCAAACTTTCTCTACTGAAATTACCAGTGGCAATTAAGTGAATAAGGGTATTCACAAGGATATTGGGTATGATTATGGCGACAACTATTAGTTATGACTTCTTGTGATCACTTCATAGTTACATGATTACTCAAACATTATTAGAGTTTTCAGTGCTATACGGGCTTTACCCACTTCAGGCGAGTTTGCTGGAATAATGCCATAATGATGTTGAACAATAAACTGCAAATGGTACTACTAAGTCCATCCCTTTAAGGCTGAAACTAATAAAACAATCATAGCAGAGGCTAATAACCAATAGGCCCACCCTGATGCAAGCTTCTTCCACACCATTCAAAAGACTGAGAAGCGCAATGCATTATTCATTCTTGAGTTGATGGTTATCTCCATTTCGAGTGAACAAGTCTAAACAAGGCAACAGTATAGGTCAATAACAAGGGGGAAAGGTAGAGAGGAATACCCTTTGCAGATGGAAAATGACTTAAGATTTGGGATGGTACTTAGGTGAAAAGGCATTTTTTCCTCTTGTTTTTATTTTGTATTTATGCATCCCAACTTTTAAAAAAGCTACCAGGCATAAACTATTATTGCTTACTCATACCAGGAGTAAAAAGTGTTGAGTGAAAACAGAACGATTAGTTTTCAAACTAAAAGGCTGTAAGCATGTTATCTACCATTTTGGAAAAGCAAGTTCATCAGATGCATTAAAATGTTCCAATCTAAGTCTTAATCTTCAAGTGGGAATATAAAAACTCTTGTCTTATATAGCACAAAAAACGCTTAACAAGTTGTTGTGACTCCGTGTCAAGTTCTGGTTTCACTTATGATGGGTCTTGAAGATCCCGAGTTAGAGAACATGTACCGTTGTAATCACCACTACTTACCTGGAGCAACCAAGTCTAAACCTTTCCAAAACAATTTTAAGGTTATCTAAGTGGCTTTGGTTTGCTCTGTATGCCTTGAAGTCAATTGCTATATGTTATGGCATTGATATACAAAACATGCAGGGCCTAGAGAAAACGTAAAATTACCAAACAGGACAACTGCATGGAACCAGTCAACTAGTTGAAGGCCTTACATTCTATGGTCACTACTTTTTAAAATGAGTTAAAAGAATATTTTATGCTGCAACTATGACTTTTACCCTTATGTTTGAGGTTTAAAGCTCAACATCTTGCCTTTACCACATTTGTACATTTCCATGCGAAAAAAGGATACATGTTGGCGATCCCCTTGAAACTGATACTAAATACTGGGGGGTTGATTGTGAGCCCTTTGTAGCAATCATCACCTGGAAGGAAAAGAAATAGAATAGGAAAGGAATCATTGCTATTTATTCATTTACATTTACTATTTAATTCCATAGATTCCTTCAGCAAACTTTAGGTGGTAGGATAACAAAAAATATGGGTCAACAGAATATATCCTCTACCTTCGCTTTCAAACCCTCTTTTCTCTATCTCAAACAAGTAAGCAAGAAAAATAACTGGCATATCAACACTTTCAGTTTAAAAATTTTTAATTTACTAATAAAAAACACACATACAGTATAAATGTAAATGTGATGCAACGGTAATACTAAATTGATTCTGCATCTGAAAAAAATTGTAACGTAATTCATGCACTACCATCATTAACAGTATCTATTTAGTGTATTTGATTTTGATGCTTAAACCATTTTGACAATTTAACTCCAGATGTAGTTCTGTAATATATCTAATTACCATGTAGCAGATTGCCACTTCGAGCATCGCTACTACTTCAAAATTTACTGAACCAAACTTCTTTTTTCGTTAAAAGTTACAGCATTTTTATCTTCAATTAAAGGGCTTCCGGCAAACTAGGAGTTCTGAGCCTGAAAAACCAAAAACATCCTTACCTGTTCTGCACACATTAACAAACACACAAAAATGTATATATTTAGTGTGTAAAAGTGTACTTGTGTTTTTTTTGGGTGTGCATGAATCTGTGTGTGTGATATAGTACGGTTGTTGGCCTTTGAATGTAATAAAACCTCTATCAACTCAGTTTATGCCTTTAAGATAGTATGTTGAGAGCTGGTTGTACAAAAAGTTTCAAACTACAGATAATAATGAAGGAAACGTCATATTGCATCAAAAATCTGGAAATTGGGTACAAGTGCAATTTTGTTCACGTTTTATGCACCAATAAAAAAGCTGGTCTGTCTCCAAACGAACCAAAGTGCAGTTCATGTGATGCAACAAACAAGAACCTCTACCTTTAACAAATTTAGCTAACTTGTCAAAACAGGAAAGAAAAGAAAGGGGGCTCAAAATACAATGCTCCCCAAGAAAATTAAAGAACAACAAACTCTCAACGTTTTAAGGGAGATCTTTCCAAAAGGCCCAGAAACGAATAGAAAATGTTCTGTGGCTAGAAAATACGTACCAACATTGAAAACGGAAAGATTTCAGGTACTGCTAGAAATAAGGTGCTTTTTCGTCCGCCGAACTTTGCATTGCATCAGCAAATACCGAGAATGGAAAAGCATGTGAATATACAACATCCCTGTGGTCGTTTGGATGCTAAAGAACTTTAAGTATACTCTGCAGGTAAATGGAGACGTGGGTATCTATTGCCTCAAGAGGAATTGGAAATGTCACTTCAACATCGATTGCAGCAAAAATATACAACTCAATGGGGCTAAACAGACTAAAACTTCATGTTGATACTGTCTAGAGAAGAAACCAAAACAAAGTCCACCAAAACAGATCAACATGTCAACAAATCCTTACTGGCCTGACGCATTATTGACGCAAAGCAAAATATTTTCCAGCAGTTCCTCTGATCATATATTTTTATAACGCTTATATCTCTATTCATCGTCTGAAAGGGAATGAAATACTGCTGGAGTTCGCAATACCGGAGAAAACAGTTAATGCTATCATAATGCTTTTACTTCAACTAGAACAAGCTGGAAGCAAAATTGGCCTAACGTCAATGCTAGAAAGAGAGAATTGCTGTTTAAACCAATATCCAACATCCATCAAATAATTCAACAATAACAATGTCAAAGCTGTCCAAGATTTCACCATTTTTGGTGAACACTACTGCATCAAAAAGAGGTGATGTAGGAATTAGACTGTGAAAAGCATGGAATACCGAGTTTACTTGACCCAGGAAGGTACGTAAGGTACTGTAACAACTAGATGGGAATACCCGTCAAGTACTTGCTGTAGGATTTGCATAGGTTAGCCCTTTTGAGAATATACCTAGCTGTCAAAAACATTCACTTTTTGTTGCGTTGTTGTTTTATGATCTTTGAAGAGGCAATGAATTTCCTATGTCTCCAGCAGTAGTTATATCTTTTCATTTTTTGTCAATAAAAGACATGACAACTTAATAAAACTAAATTACCGCTGAAAATTACAACTGTTAAATCCAGACAGCTGACAGGGTTGATAACCGTTGACAGAGTTTACTGGGCTTGAATTCTACGTCAAAAAGTTTCAAAAGCGTCTTTTCATTTGATGCAGACTCTGATTCAACAACTTTTATTTGAAGTGGAAAATCCCTAGGACCACTCCTAGCCTAGTTTTAAAATTAGCGTCATAAATTCTTTCTCTATTCTTCAAAAGTCATCAATCCTTGCTCTGAATCAAGTTGGTACACAGGAATTTTCTTGCTCACCTTTTAATCAAGGTTTGATTATTGTTAGTTGTGTTCCTTCTATCGGCATTCGATGACAGTGGGGATTTTTTCCATCCTAATAAGACAATATTCAATTGTGTCAAAATCTTTAAACTCTGCAATACGGTTTACAGCTCATCATCGATAATTTTATTAGCTAATACCCTCTAGGCTACCTAAATAACACTGTTTTCTTTATTAATAAACTGCTGGTGCCTTCAGTGAGGATATTGCCTGATGTTGGAGAGTAGCTTTCGCATGCCGATTTCTTACACAACCTGTAACGTTTTAGCCGGAGTAAGGTCAGCATGCAACGTTGAATCCATAAGTTATTTAGTCCACATACTAATGGATCTTCCACCTTATTTCCTACCATGTCTTCATAAGTACAATGCTCAATGCCTCTGCAAAGGGCCACTGATTATATTCTTAAGCATCTCGGCTCTAAATCTAAATCCTAAATCTTCTTCTCCTCCTCCTCCTCCTTCTTCTTCTTCCTCTTCTTCTTCTTCTTCTTCTTTGCCTTTCGGCTATATCCCGTTAGCGGTCGCCACAGCGGATTAGTCCTCTCCAGCCTGTTTGTCACATCAGCATCCCTTGCACCAACAGCCTCGATATCTCTATCAATCATGTCCTTCCATCTTTTCCTCGGCCTCCCTTTTCTTCTCCAACTGGGGACTTCATACCTCAGTACCCTCCTTCCTATATAATCTGCATCACGCCTTGCTAAGTGCCATTACCAGCAAAGTNTCCTTCTTCTTCTTTTTCTTCTTCTTCTTCTTCTTCTTCTTCTTCTTCTTCTTCTTTGCCTTTCGGCTATATCCCGTTAGCGGTCGCCACAGCGGATTAGTCCTCTCCAGCCTGTTTGTCACATCAGCATCCCTTGCACCAACAGCCTCGATATCTCTATCAATCATGTCCTTCCATCTTTTCCTCGGCCTCCCTTTTCTTCTCCAACTGGGGACTTCATACCTCAGTACCCTCCTTCCTATATAATCTGCATCACACCTTGCTAAGTGCCATTACCAGCAAAGTCTTGACTCCCTTATCTACTCTCTACGTCTCCTGATATGGAATGTTTCTCGTATGTGGTCGTTAGGAATTCTATCTTGTCGCGTCACACCTGGTGACCACTTCATCATGCGCATTTCAGCCACTTCAAGATCCGCTTCTTGGCGCTGGGCGGTAGCAACAGTTTCCAATTCATATAATAGAGCTGAGCGCACTGCCGTCTTGTAAACTTTTCCCTTCATCCGTGGTAATATTTTCCTATCCCTGTTACCTTCCTCCAGCTATCCCAACCGGCCTGAACTCTCCTCTTTACTTCTCTATCATAGTTTCCGTTTGCTTGCAGAGTTGACCCCAGGTACTTAAATTCGTTCAGTTTAGGGATTTCCACTCTTCCCAGTTGTATTTTATCGTTCCGGCTTCCGTTCAAAGCTAGGTACTCTGTTTTTGTCCGGCTTATTTTCATTTCTCGCCTCCCTAGGACTTAACACCACCTCTCCAGCTGTAATTCAACTTCTTCTCTTTTCTCACTACACAGTACAATATCGTCTGCGAACATCATATTTTGAAGAGTATTTCTTCTTACATCATCTGTGAGTCTATCCATTACCACTGCAAATAGTAAAGGGCTTAAAGCTGAGCCCTGGCGCAGCTACAGGAAGCACGAATTACTTCGAAGTGAAGGTAGGGACCTTCACTTCGAAGTAATTCGTGCTTCATGTAGCACTTCGAACACAGGTCTTACTGTCCTTGTACATATCTTGTACCAGTCTGATATACTTCTCTGTGATTCCTGACAGCCTCATACAACAACATATCTCCTCTCTGAGTACTCGGTCATATGCTTTCTCTAGATCGATAAATACGTTGTGTAGTTGTTGTTGGTGATCTTGATTTTTCTTGTGCAGGATTTGCAACGCAAACAGTGCATCTGTGGTAATGCGTCCTGGCATAAAAGCAAACTATTGTTTGCTAATTACGATTTCTGACCTTAGTCTTTTGTCCATCACTCTCTCCCACAACTTCAGACTGTGGCGCGTCAGTTTGATTCCCCTGTAGTATCAACACACTCTTCCGCCACTCCTCCACCATCTCTTCCACATCAAGTATTTCATTGAATAGCCGTGTTAGTGACTTCAAACCTGGTTTTCCCAAGCAACGCCAAGCTTGAATTGGGATATTATCTGGTCCGACTGCTTTTCCATTTTTCATTTTCTTCATGGCTTCTTTTATTTATTTATTTTCAATCCTATTTATAACCTCTTGCTTCCGGTCTACTTCAATCGTTCTATGTCCTCTTGGGTTTTCCGAATTTAACAACCCTTGAAAATACTCCTTTGACCTACCTCTTCAAAACATCTTCCTCAATTGTTAACAATTGTCCATTTTCATCTCGTATCACCTTCACATCCTGGATATCTTTTCCGGAACGATTCTTTTCTCGTCTTCTTTGAGTGTAGTCGGTGATATAGCCTGTCGTAACCCTGATCTCTTGCTTCAGCTACTCTATGTTTTGTCTCCCTTCTAGCGGTAATGTATTCCTGCTTGTCTTGTTCATCTCCACTTTGATCAAATCTCTTCTTCGCCTATTAATTTCGTTTTGTACTGACTTGAACGGGTTCATTCCACCACCAGGTCTATTTGCTTCTCTGGTGATGTTCTGATGTCATACCAAGAACCGTTTGTGCTGACTCTCTTATTTCTCTGTTATCTCTTGCCAGTGCTCCAAGATATTCCCTTCGAAGGTTTTTATTTCCTATAGTTCCCGATTTAGCATTCTCCGGCACTTTCCCTCCTTTAATCTTCATCATGTAATTTTCAGTGTAATGATCACCTTTTTATGGTTCTTTAATTTGATATCGAGTTTGCAAATTACACCTTTGTGTTGAGGAGCAACGCATTCTCCTCCAAGAACTTTCAAATCTCTCCTTCTATATAAGATGCAGTCAATCTGCGTGGCTCTTCCACCACTCCAGTATGCTACTCTCTGCCCCAATCTCTTTTTAAAGTAGGTGTTTATGACTGCTAAAGGAATACTCTTTGCAAACTCAATGATTTTTGCCCACCCTCATTCCTGTTTCCATATCCGTATCCATATCCGCCACTTGTTCATCTTCTACATTTCTTCCTCTCACATGGCCGCTCAGGTCAGCACCAATGATAATTTTCTCTCCAATTCTCATTACTACGATATCCAACTCCCTCCAGAACTTCTCTTTTTCTTCTACTTCGCTCCTGCACTGTGGTCCATAGGCACTAACAATATTTATCAGAACTCAGCTAACATCCAATTTTAAGCTCATAACTCGGTCCGACATTCTCTCTACTTCTGATACACTCGAGATGTACTCTTCCTTCAGGATAATGCCTACGCCATTCTTGTTCTTATCAGTCCCGTGGTAGTACAGCTTGTACCTTTTACCTAATGCTCTTACTTTACTTCCTTTCCACTTTGTTTCCTACATGCATATAATGTCAATTCTCCTTCCCTCCATCAAATCAACCAATTCCCTACCTATTCCTGTGAGGGTTCCTGCATTAAGTGTTCTCGCAGTGATCATTTTCTCAAGCGGCTTCCACTTCTTCCTTTTCTTCCTCGCTCTTCCCTTCTTATTTCGTCCTCTTTCTTACAACATTAGTCTGTTTTCCATATCCAATTTGCTGAGCACTAGGTACGGCGATCGTTGGTAACCTGGGCCTTGACCGATCTGGTATGTCTATTTTACAGCTGACCCGCATCTTATTTGTTTGGCATTTTGGTTTTCTCGCCGCATGCCCTTGCTGACGCTAACCACAGTTTATAACTGTGGACCTAGCCTTTACCTAGTGGGTATATACTGTAAGGCAGCAGCAGATTTCTTCCTAAGGTTTATTCCTGAAGCCTTTCTCAAGGTTGGGTATAGCCGCAAGGTTTAGAATCAGGGCTAAATCCTAAATCTTCAATTCTCTTATTTAGTTAAATTTACAAATGCATCAGGAGAAAGGCGCGTGTACTCTTTTCAGGGTTACTCAGACAGATTTTCCAAGCAAGGTTATTGTTACAAAAGACCCCAAACAGGGGTGCTGGTTGTAATTTTATAAGAATGGGGGGCATTCCGCTTTCAACCCTTCTTGAACATGGGCCATAAAAGGGAGCTCTTCAGGCGTTTTGACTCCAGGGACATCCTTCCAGCTGTTTCCATGTGTGCTCGGCCCTCTTGATGTCGGTAGTTTAGTCTTGCTACCAGGAATTCTGGGTTCTTCTTACCTTGCTTTTGCCTTCAGGATTTTAAGAGTGCGTACCGTGTAGTGTTCTCTGCCTGCTTTTCAAACGTGTAACCAAGCTATCTCCAGCGGCAATAGAGTATTTCTTTAGCTAGCTGTTGTTTGGTAAGCTGTCAAAACCCTTGATACCTTACGAAATCAGGCCAAATACCTGGTCCTTGTTCAGGTAGATAGGTCTTCAGAACTTTAAATGTTCCTAAGATGAAGAAATGATTTCCTGGTCTTGCTCATCTATGCTTTGATAACTGCGTCTGACTCGTCTTGTCTGTTGAAGATACTGCTGAGAACGCGACGCTCTCCAGCATTATAGGTGGTATTCTGTACAACATGATCCTAAGAATTTTGCTTTTTCCTCTGTGGTGCTGGGTTTAAGGCGCTTTCTATGATCATCCTTGTCTGCGTCTGGGGATACATGTCGCAAAAGGAGGGAAAGATCGTTTGCAAAGTCAATGTCATCCAGTTGTAACCACAGTACCAATGGATACCGTTTCTCCTCTCAGCAGCATATGTCTTCAAGATCCGGTCGATGTCAAGCAGGAATAGAAAAGGTGGGGCCAACTGCTGATGTCTAGCACTGGGAGGCGTCGGTCAGTTTTTCCATATTAACCACTCTAAACCTTACATGTGGCTCTTACATATCTTCTACGACGAGAAAACAAATAGAAACTGTAAAAATTGAGTATATCCTTAGACATACGTTAGGAAAATCTTGGATGTGACATGTCAGCAAGAAAGAAATACCCCAGATAAAAGTTTATAGGTCATGTTAAACAGAAAAAGGAGGAAAAGAAAGAACTCATAATTAGAGGAATGGCTGAAGGCATGAAAGCGAGAGGAAGACAGAGGCAAATGATGTTACATGGTACAAGTGAGTGCTGAATGTGGAGGCCCATGACAACCTACGAGATAGATGGATAGGGGGAGGGGGAGGGAGAGAAGGAGATAGTGAGAGATATAGAGAGGGAGAGAGAGAGGGGGGGGGGAGGAAGAGAGAGACACACAGAGACTAACAGTGGAGAGAAAACCAATTTGTATGTCATTCTCTTAAACAATTTCTTGTATCCTGTACTTCCTGACTAGCTTTCATATGGTGAGCGGGGAAACACTGGAGCAGAAAATGTCTCCAGCCGCTTACCGTAAAACTTCGAATATAAGCCCCGGGCGTATATTAGGTCGTAAGGCTTTTTTGATGGGCTTATATACGGCGGGGGCTTATACACGGAACAACATTTGTGTTAATAACATCTACTACATTTATTTTGTATAATGTAACATAACATAATAATATAACATACAACATCAAGCTCATACTCCCCATCTTCTAAGTCTTCATCTTCGTCCATTTTATTGTCATTAGATTCATCGTCTTCATCCTCACTTTCCAGATGATACTCTTCTTCAGGTAACGGCATTATGTACCCTTCTAATCCCCGTATGTTTACTTTATCATTTTCGGATCCGTCAACGTTTGTGGTGAATCCACATTTTTTGAACGAACGAATAACCATCTCTTTGTCTTGCATAAGTTTTTCCCATGCAATGGCAACCCATTTTGTAGTTAGCATTCTCCGTTTGGACGCTGTGAGTTTTCCCTCAACATAATCTTAAATTCTCGTCAAGATGTTTTTCAAACTGTTCTCTAACGCGATTTTTGAAGGGCTTATTCAGAACAACAAGTGGTTGTACACGGTTGGTGCACTCTGGTGGTACGTTGACGAGAACTGTGTTCTTTTTCTGCAATAGACCTTTGACTTCATCGGTTTGTTGGGCCGTGTGCACCTCTGCAACCAAAAGTTTTCCGCTTGAGCCTGGGGTTGCCGGATTGGTGAAGATGTTGCACCATTTATCACTTGCCCATTTTTTAATAATGACTTCATCACACCAAGCGTTCTTTTGAAAGTACACGTTTACCCTTTTATCCCAGCTACGTCTCTCATCTAGCTTGATTCTTTTGCCTTCACCTCGAAATATCAACGTTGGTCTAACTCATGATACACCGTCTCCGAGCACGGTTAATTCCTCTGTACACTGCCGTTTGTCAAGGCCTGAGGCACCACTACTACACCATACTTCTTCAGCTCCTGTAGTATCGTATGTGCGACCATCATCTAGGACAAAGGGCAGTGGTGTTTGATCCATGTTTGCTATGTGTCCCAGTTGAAACGTGCCTCGTATTCGTTCTCTTAACAGCTTCGCATTAAACTTCTCGATGGCGTCTTTTAACGTTGCTGGAGATTTTTGTGCCATGTGCGTTTTACGACCAAGAGATATTCTATTCCGTCTACAAAAACCATTAAACCACCTATTGCAATACTTGAAGACGATGTTCTTCGGGTATTCTTCATTCATAATCTTTCTGGCTATTGATAGAAACCGCCATTTTTCACTGTTTCCCTTGTTTCCCCTGTTCTTTGAACTGTTGCACTAACTTTTCTTCCATTCGTGGGAAATATGCTTTACGACCACGTTAATTCATACTCTTACTTTTTTGTTTTCTTATCTTTTCTTCGGCTTTGATCCATGTTCGTACTTGTTTAAACTCAATTTTAAAGTGGTTCGATGTTTGTAACACGTTTTTATTATTTGAATGAAACCATTGCACAACTGAAAGTTCGAATTCACGAGAAAAGGCTGTAAGAGTTTGCTTTGGATCAGCCATTTTTACATCAACAAGTAAAAGTTTTGTTTCTCAACGCGAATACGTTTCGATTTTAAGCTACGTAATAGAACGTCAAACATTCGAATAAATAGAAGTTGATCAAGTGACAAGAAAGACACAACAGCAAAGCAAACATGGCATTTGCGTGTTTAGGTCAAGTAAAATCAAGAGTAACGGGTCATCATGTTTACGACCACAATTACAAAGTGAATGAAGAACTAGAATGTTTTCTTGAACCGGACAACAAGTACAGCAAAAACGCAATCATTGTAAAGTCCAAAGATATGGTAGTAGGACATGTTCCAGAAGCACTGGCAGAAAAGTTGTTTCCTTTGATGAAACAATGGAAGTTATATCAAATTAAAACGACGATTACAGAAGAAAAACGACGAACACCAGAGGGAACATGGTTCCTCGGGGGAGGCATTGAAATCCCCTGTACTTATTATCTTTATGGACCCAAGATTCAAAAATGTGCCGTCAGAAATTCATTAAAAGAATACAAGATGTTAGAATAAAATATGTTTTTCTACAACGTTCTCTGTGTATTTAATCCATGTATAAACCCATGGGCTTATATTCGGGGGGGGGCCTTATATATGGTCCTACTTTTGCATCAAAGTTTTGGTGGGCCTATATTCGGGGAGGGCTTATATTCGGAGTTTTACGTTATTAGTTTTCAGACAAGTATACCATACTTATCTATCAGTTACTTATCTTATGTATACAGGAATTTCAAAAGCAAATTTATTTACAAAAAAATCAGGGTAAAATTTGGGCACATCTCTTCCCTTGTTTTCGTTACAAAAGGAAGAATAAACTATTAAAGTGACAAAAATTTGAATATTCTCCTCGGTCCTAGAAAGCCAGCAACATGGAAATATTAGTGTGTTGTACTATACTGTTTTATGTACTTTGGAAGCAGGTATTATGCTGGTAGAGGCATGGGAACAATGTCATACTACAAAATTGATATAATTTTTATTGTTGAGAACCATACAAGGCATAAAACCACTAAGAGTATGGAATTGTCAAAAAATGACAGAAGAAAGAGTTGACGTCAGACTGTAAAACAGTGTTCAGCAATCTAGTCATTAAAACCAAATCAATTTTCGAAGTCCATTTGGTATTTGCTTCAGTTCAAATCCGACAGAACCACAACATCTTATCAATAAATGATAGAAGCGCCAAAGGGTGTGGTCTAAAGAAAATGATTTTTTAATTTAATTAGGTACGAAACTACTTGTAGGTAAAATACTGATCGAGTAAAATATGAATGGATAACATCCATTCATGCATACATGGTCAATAGACGGAAAATTAAAAAATGTAGCTAGCGTAAAACATACTAATAATTACTCACCATAAAGGCTATTCCAATGCCGAATAAAAGATAGGGCTTTATAATTGACAAAGATGCTCTAAAAATAAATAAATAAAATAAATTCAAAAAAAATAAATGGCATGATCCAATGAAAAAAAATGACTTCAGATAGTTTTATTGAACTGACTTGCCTTTCCTGAAAATACTTTTCTAAAATTTACAAGTTTAAAATATAAGTGTAAAAAAACCCTTAAGCTATTACTCTAATACGGTAGCCCATTCTACCAGTTGACTTATTTAAGCTGAGTTCTCAAAAAAAATTCTTGCATTCATTATTTCACTCCTTTTATCTTTCTTTTTGTCATTGTCCAGTGAGGTCCAGTTCTAATTAAAATTACAAACCACAAATACCAGGGTTAAAAGGGGTTTCCTTGCTACAAATTTCATAAAGTAGGGTGTAGTGGTAATTTAGTTCTGAGGTTCTCAAGCCTAAGCCTAAATAGGAATGAGAATGCATGATCAGCAACTGCGAATGAAGAATTACTGTGGTTTTCCTTTTGATACAATTGCTGATGACATTACTTTCAAAATAACAAAAGATGTATTTTGGAAAGCCAATGGCAACATATGGAGTACACATCAGTCAATCACAGTCTATCACTACGGTGAACTGACTTTGATTCAGTGGTAGATTACAAGCATTCAAACACCTAATCTCTACAATATCCAACACCCAATTGCCAACAGCCACCAGGAACCTCTCATTTTCATTAGTGCCAACAAAATAATTGCTTTTGCCATTCTATATCTTTGCATTTGTCACAACAAGTTAAGGCCAAGAAGCCTATTTGCTTTCAAACAAAAAAGATGACTTGGAAATGAAAACATGACAATTGGAGAAAAAGCAGCTCATCACTAGATGGTGGTAAACTTATTCAGGTTAAAATTCTTTAGCAGGTTCAAAAATTAAAATTCCCTACATACAGTAGATGAGCCAAGAATTATAAAAATATTTTTTATTTATTATTATTATTTTGAAAAATTTTTAACTGGCTGATCTTTATACCGTAATTCTCCTTATTAGGCGAGTCACAACTAATGACCTAGGGCTAATAAGGTACTTTCTCCTATCTTTCACATCTCAAGAACTTTTCTTAGGATTCTAGCTGTTCCTAATAAAGCGGTCTTCTGCATGTCCACTATGTTAGGTTCAATATTCAATTTTTGAACCCAATTTTTAAACCCTTTGCTGACACTTCCTAATGCTCCTATCACAACAGGAATCACCTGCACCTTCTTCAAACCCCAAAGCCTTCCCATCTCCCTCTTCAAGTCTTGATATTTTTCAACCTTTTCCTTTTCCTTGTCTTCGATTCTTTTATCTGCTGGAACGGCAATGTCGATTATGAAGCAAGATTTC
>RDPX01000020.1:3241708-3304648 GCA_003991215.1 Morbakka virulenta
CTCTTCAGTGCTGTAGGCCTTTCTTCTACGCTCATTTCCAGTAGTATACTTATCGATCTGTGCCTGGTTTCCCACAACAGATCCCGGTCCTTGGTTGTCCGTGCGACAACCAATGCAGCATGTACTTTCTGTAATTACATTCATCATTGTTATGAGTGATTCTCTGTATCTGAGATGACGAGCCGATGGGAACCTCGACTAAAGCCACTACACCACCTAACAACACACCCTGGAGTGTGCCGTTCCCCACAGTTTAAGGTGTGAGCACCAGCGAGCCATTACTCACAAGCACTCCACCCCAGGTGTCACTACCCTACTTAGCCTGCCTAACGATCCCATCAACCCAGTATGAAGAACTGCCAGATACCATCCTGGTATTCACTGAGAACTACTCAGTGCTCATCGGTAAATTATTATTATTATTATTTATTATTATTATTATTTATTATTATTATTATTATTTTTATTATTCATTTATTTAGTCAGATTGACTATTTCAGAAAAATACAATTTCTGTTATCAACATAGGACCTGAATAACAAATTAAAAATTACAAAATAAGAATAGATAAGACAAACAGAACCTAAATTCCAAATTAAGAGAATGGTAAAACTCTGGCCCTATAAAAAATAGAAAAAAAGGTGGAACTTGGGTTGTAGGGCATTCTGTTATACACATCCTTACTGCATTAAATATTAAGAACCTGAAGGTAATGTGAAAATGGCCTTAATAAGACTTAAACACTGAACCACTGATGTACTTTTTGCTAAGTTTTTCTTTTTTCTTACTACCATTATGATTAGTGCCAATAATTCCTAATGCCATGTTATGTATGTCTGTGTGTAAATCTGCATTTATAATTTTTTTAACTTGTTTTCAGTTTTCATGAAAACATACCTAAGAATAATGATAATGATTTAATAACTGAAATAAAATTCCATTTTATAAGTTTACAAAAACAGATTAAAAGTTACTCCAAACTCAACCTATACAAAAGTAATTAATATGGGAGTCTAAAATAATACTGTCAATAAGTTAAGTTTTTCATTTGTTTTTATACAAGCTGAGCATCTCCATCATAGTTTTGTAAAATGTCCAAGGTTTTAGCTCCATACAATAGGAAAGACTCTTAAGAATCCTTATGTGTATACTCATCCATGATAAGCACTTTTGGTTTTGTATTAATGAGTCTCTTCAGGTTTCCTCAAAAATGGCAACATTTGAGATTTTAAAAACAAGGATACAAAAATTTAACTTGAACATGCTGGTGAAAAGATAGCAAATTAAGTTGAATAAACAAATCCTTAAAGTGTGCCTTTATGCTACAGCTAAATATCAGATGACTACAACACATGAAAAGTCACACAATAGAATGTATAAAATAGAAGCTGTAAAAAAAGGTAAATGGTCATGAATAATCCAAGTGACTTGCAGTGACAGAGTAGGGAAGGAGTATTGTGTAATGTTTTTGTATTATTTACTTGTAGAGACAATGTTAATTCACAGTCAATAACACTACCATTTCAGTTAAACATTTTGTACATAAACTTCCTCCAATGCAGCTATAATATAGACATTTATTTAATATTAAACAACTAGCTAACATTTCTTTCATAATTTGATCTCCTGTCTCTAACATTGATACCTGATACAGAGTTATTCAGTACAGTAAAATGGTGTTCAGTCTATTTAAAACAGACTAGACTTAACTCATAGGAAATATTGAGAAGTATAATACTCACATACAGCCTATACCAACATGATTATTGCATAAACATAATATGTTTCCCTTTTTTTTTGCCAAACTTTGTGCACAGTTGTATCTTACTCCCCTTTCAAGATCCGATGAAAGTAATTGTGGTACTTGCTCTCTGTTATTTAACTGACTGCTTCCTGGCTGAGGTTCTGCTGTAAACGAAAGTGGACAAGAATGGTAACTTTCTGAAATACTTCTTGAGCTCTCCTGTTGTTCTTTATGTCTCTGCAGCAATGGTGAATGTTCAGAATACCCATCAGCACTTTGCCAAGCATCATAAGAGACAGCTGACTGAAAGGATGCCATAATTGATGAACTTGGTGAAGACAGTAAGCTTTGCTCACTTCTGGATTGTTTAATCATTGTAAAATGAAGAATTAGTAAAGCGCTAAAGTGTTGTGTTCTTTTTCAAGCCTTGGGAAGTGAAAAAAAAGCAAATATAAGTGCCACAAAAATTAATTAATACAATTTGCTTTAATTTAGAATTAATATGATCCAATTCTTGCTTTAGCATTATTAAACAAAAATGCTTTGAAACTAGTAAAGCATTTTAATTTTCTCCTTAAATACTAGTTTGTAGTTATGAAAGTTTGTTTCCACTTTTTCTTATTATTCTTAATATCTTTTTATGAAGCCCCTAAAGCCCATATTCATTTTCAAAATGTCAGTTTATTACCTGCCCTGAATATAACTTTTTTCTACTCCTTATCATTTGTCAGGTTTTGAATACCTTCTTCTCTCTTTGGTAGCTTGTAACCTTGACTTTGCAAAGGCTCTCCGATCCTTGTGCTTGTTGCCAGTGTACTGAAACTGATTCTATCACAAGCTATCAGTTCAGTAACAACTTGTTTAGTGCTGCTTTTAGTGGTAAGAAAGCTTCAACACCAATTTTACAACAGCAGGAAGATTTACTTTGCGCTTGGTCTTGAGATGTGATCTCAGGCCACTAGTTGACACTTATTTGCAAGCACAGATTGGCTAGCAGGTGTTGTACTTGGCCTTTTCTTGGTCTTTGCACAGCAAGAAATTAAGCCCACACAGGAGAGCCACTTTGAAACTCCACAAACTCCATGATGATCTTGATTTTTGTAGCTGTGATGTGGTTCACTTTCACTTAAAAAGCTGTAAACATTTGAAGAAGAAAGGGGAATGCAGATGTTTACAAAAGTCAGCCAAAACAATTTCCAGTAATAATGCTGTCATTTCGGCACATATGTTATGCAAGCTCAAGCTGAGCTTAACATATCAATGACATATTACTAGAGGCAGAAACTGACTCTGGGCTGAGAAAAATTCAGCATTGCCATACAGTTTGGTGTTTTCTACATACCAAAATAAAACAGTTTTCAGAAGCTCTATTACCAGTGACTGTGGTTAGGAAAATATTGGTGGTTTACCTGTTTCAGTAAGACCAGGATTACCAATTTATAAACTCTTATCATCATTATCAAACCACCATTAGGCTGGAAACAACTATACTAATAACAAAGATGCTAACCAACTATTATGTATAAGCACTTGTGTTAAACCACAAAATAATGCCCATCAAAATTTCATGTATTCTTCTTCTTTAACTTTTGGCTGCTCCCTTTAGGGGTTGCCACAGCAGATAAGTCTCCTTCACTTCACATGGTCAGCTGCATCCTCTTTCCTTGCTCCTACTGCTCTCATATCCTCTGCTATTGCATCCAAGTACCTTCCCTTTGGTCTTCCTCTTTTCCTTCATCTCAGCACCCTCATCTTCAACATTCTTTTTCCAATGTAGTCTTCCTTTCTCCCAGTCACATGCCCAAACCACCTCAGTCTTGCTTCTCTTTGCTTATCTCTCAGTCTTGCTATATGTACTGTGCCCCTGATATTTTTGTTTCAGATCCTATCCAACCTGGTGACTCCAAGCGACTAACAGAGCATTGGGAGCTTGGCAACTTCCAACTCAGCCTCTTGCTTCTTGGTTGTTGTTATTGTTTTGAGTCCATATATCATGGCTGGCAATACTGCTGTTTTATAAACTTTTCCCTTCACCTTGGCACTTAGCTTTCTGTCACACATCACTTCTGTCACTTTTCTTCATCCATTCCATCCAGCCTGCACTCACCTTTTTACTTCTCTGCTGCAGTCTCCATTGTAGTGTTTTAAGATATATATGTTATTACACATGTGCGAGCTTAGGACCACACTGTTGAATAGAGATTGAAAATGTTGAAATTCTCTGTGAAGTTCTTTCAATTTGAATCTGTAGTAATCTGTTGTTATAGTGCTTCAGTGACAACATACATACATTAAATTGGCGACAAGGATAAGATTACGTACATTTATGATAATAGTTATGGCTTTTGGACTGGTAATTCCTACTATTGAAGAGGGGGCAGAGGTCGAATCATACCTTGAGAGGCTCGATTGTTACTTTGCTGTAGCCGCAACTGCAGAGGAAAGTAAGGTGCCTATTTTGTTAATGGGATTGAGTTCACCACAGTATCAAACACTTAAGGATCCTGTATCACCTGCAGTATCACGAACTGTGGCATATGATGTATTGACAGAGTGTTTGGTCCATCATTATGGCAAAGCTAGAAACCAGAGATTAGAACGTACACAATTTCGCACTTTAAAAAGACATGACAGTGAGCCAATTGCTGATTTTTAAGTGTGTATCAGAAAAGCCACAAGATATTGTAATTTTAGTGACAGGCTAGAGGACAATTTATTGGAGCAACTTATATCAGGTGTTAATCACCCGGCATTGATAAGGAAATTAGTAGAGAGTGACAATGTTACGACTTTGGCTGGTGCTATGGAAATTGCTGGCACCCTCCAATTACTCGATGGAGCAACTAGTCCCACATCTAATGGCCCACCAATGGGTTTTGTTGCTAGAGTGGGGCAGTGGAAGAGGAAGTCACCTCATTCTACTATGAAACAGTTAAACGATTCAAGTGGAGTCATTTGTTTTCGTTGTTGCAAGGTTGGACATAAAGCTAATGACAAACGATGTCCAGCACTAGGAAAGAGTTGTCGTCAATGCAAGAAGGAAGGACATTTTGCAGGATCGAAATATTGTAATTTAAAGTGAGACCAGAAAAAGAAATTTACAACTGCAAATACTGCAACAAATGCAATTGAGGAGGAACCTGTACTATCTGCCTCTACCTCTACAGCCGTAGATTACTTTGGCCATGAGTTTACTGTACACAATGAAAGTAATTATAAAACCCAAAAGTGTAATGCCTTAATTGGAGGTACGACTGTAACATTTTTAATAGATTCAGGAGCTGTGGGTAATATTATCGACAAAAACACTTATAGTAAACTTCACGACATCTGTCTGGAACCAGCTACTAAATGTTTGTATGCTTTTGGACAAACTTTATGATTACCACTTTTAGGTCAATTTCAGACAAACATTTCTGTCAGCAATGTCTCTACCCACACTACTTTTTTTGTTTTTGATGGCAATGCTTGTAATTTGATTAGTGCTGATACAGCTTGTAAACTTTGTGTTATTAGTGTACATAATATTTGCAATGTGGCGTGTAGTGATGATTTAGGACCCATTGTGAGGAACAAACACCCAGAATGTTTTAAGGGGTACAAGTTAAGTTGCATATTGATGAGAACTGTGAGCCTGTTGCTCAGCCAGTTCGCTGTTTGCCTTTTAGCTACTGTAGCAAAGTTGAGAAGGCATTAGACAATTCGTTAGCTGAGGATATTATAGAGCCAGTTCAGGGTGTAGGATCTACTTGGGTTAGTCCACAAGTTGTTGTTCAAAAGTAGGGGGATGAGGTTCGTCTTTGTATTGATATGAGGAGAGCCAATACTGCTATAGTTAGAAAACTTTATCCTGTGCCAACAATTCAAGAAATGCTAGTTGAATGGTTAAATGGTCCTCAAGTATTTTCCAAGTTAGATTTGAAACAGGGATTTTTTCAGTGTGAGCTAGAGCCAACTTCACGCAATATCACTACATTTGTTAGCCATGTTGGGTTGTTTTGAATGAAAAGGCTAGGTATGGGAGTGTCAGCTGCTCCAGAGATTTTTCAGTACACTATTCAGAAAATTTTGATTGGGCTTGATGGTGTTTTGAATATGGCAGATGAAATAGTTGTTTTTGGAAAGAGTCACAAAGAGCACAAAGAACGCTTGTAAAAGGTTATGTCACACTTATCAGAATGTGGACTGACACTAAATGATTCTAAGTGTAGTTTTGGGTTATCTTCTATCAAATTTCTAGGTCATATAATATCCAGTGAAGGCATTTCTCCAGACCCTGATAAATTAAAGTCGATTGTTTCTGCTAGGGTGCCTGCCAATGTTTCTGAGTTAAAAGGTTTTTTAGAATTAGTTCAATTTGTACGTAGATACGTTCGAGATCTAGCCACAGCTGCAGCACCTTTGTGGGAGCTAACTAAGAAATCTGTTGCATTCAAGTGGTTAGAGGTACACCAAGACTCTTTTGAGAAAGTCAAGCAACTTATGAGTGCTTCTCAGACCCTTGCTTATTATGAAAAGAATGCCCCAACAACTGTAGTAGCAGATGCTGGTCCTGTTGGTTTGGGTTGTGTCTTGTATCAGGTCCAGGGTGGTGTGTCCAGGATTGTAGCTTATGGCCATAGATGCTTGTCTGATGTTAAATCCCGTTATTCTCAGATAGAGCAGGAAGCTTTGGGTTTGATGTTTGCATGTGAACATTTTAAAATGTATCTGCTGGGAACTCGGTTCCAGCTAGTGACAGACCACAAGCCATTGGTAAGCATTTTTGGGAATCTCAGTTGTAGGCCAACTCCTAGATTAAAGAGGTGGAGTTTACGGCTTCAGGAATTTGACTTTGTTCTAGAATACCAGCCTGGTTGTAATAACATTGCTGATTCTCTTTTGCGTTTGAGTATAACTAAGAGTGAATTTGTAAAACCGTTGTGTGATGATTCATTTATCTTTTCAGTTGCTGAATTGGCCATTCCAAATGTGATGACTTGGTCTGAAATTCAGGAAGCATCGAAGTCTTGTAAGGAGGGGGAAATGATAACTCAAGCTATTAGCTCAGGAAATTGGAGTCAATGTTCTGCTGTTGTAAGGTCTGTTCAGAATGAACTGAGTAATTGTGATGGTGTTGTTCTGAGAGGAAATCGCATCTTTGTTCCTAAGAGTAAGAGGCAAAGAGTGTTGAGCTTAGCTCATGAAGGTCATCAAGGTATTGTGGTATTGTATTAGGTATTGTGAAGACAAAGAGGAGATTGCATCTCAAGGTTTGGTGGCCAGGTATAGACCGTGATGCAGAGATTTTGTGCCATCACCACCAGTTCCTATCACACCTACTAAGTTGCCTGATGGTCCGTGGAAGTTTTGTGGCATAGATCTTCTTGGTCCTCTTCCTGATGGTCGTTCTGTAGTAGTTTTGGTTGATTACTTTAGTAGGTTGTTTGAAGCATGTTTTCTGAGAAACACTAAAGCTGAAAGGGTTGTTTCCTTTCTTGAGGACGTCTTTGCAAGGTATGGTTATCCAGAGATGCTGAGGACTGACAATGGCCCACAATTCATTGCTAGTGAGTTTCAGTCCTACTTGAGTTAATGTGGAATCAAGTGGATTTCTACTATTCCACTTTGCCCGCAAGCTAATGGTGAAGTTGAGAGGATGAATCACACCATATTGAAAGTTTTGAGAATTGCTAAATCTGAAGGTAAAGAATTAGGTAAGGCATTGGCAGAGTTTTCTATGGCATACAAAGCTACACCACACACTGCTACAGGTTTGACACCTTTTGCTTTGATGTTTGGACGGGAAATGCGGACAAAATTGCCTAGGTTGTCTTATGAAGCAAGTAATACTGCTGACCAGGCTCGGGAGTTTGATGGTCACTACAAAGAGAAGATGAAAGAGTATGCTATAAAAGGGTGAAAGATCATTATATTAGTTCAGGTGACACTGTAGTTTTGAAACGTGAAGCCAGGGGTAAGTTAGATACTGCTTATAGCCAGAGGAGTTTCAAGTTATAGATGTTCAAGGTTCTGATATGGTTTGTTCAAGTACAAGTGGTAAGGTTGTCAGACATCACATATCTGTTGCTAAGAGGCTGGATTCTTGTAGTTCTCAGGTTGAATGCACTGAAAGTTTGTCTAGTACTAACCATGTTAACCCTGGTGTCTGAGTTAGTAAAAGGGAACATAATTTACTGTCAAAATTTGAAGATTTTGAAATGTATTAAATCATAGTTTGTTCTTTTGTAAATTAGGCAATCATTATACTAGTCTTGGAGGGATGTAGTGTTTTAAGATATATGTTATTACACATGCACGAGCTTACAACCACGCTGTTGAACAAAGATTGAAAACGTTGAAATTCTCTTTGAAGTTCTTTCAATTTGAATCTGTAGTAATCTGTTGTTATAGTTCTTCAGTGACAACATACATACATTAAATCCATCACTTTGTACAGCGGATCATAGATATATGAAGTCTTCTAGCTTCTTCACCTCTGTTCCTTCCATTTGTATTTGGTCCTCATCTCTTCCATTCAGCACCAAATATTCTGTCTTCGCTTGGCTTACTCTCATTGCTCTTTACTCCAGGGCATGATGCCATCTTTCCAATTGTTCTTCTGCATCATTTCTTGTTTCACTGCAAAGAACAATGTCATCTGCAAACAGCATATTCCAGGGTGCATCTTGTCTTACTTCTTCTGTTAGCACGTCCATCACCAAGGCAAACAGGAATGGGCTGAAGGCAGACACTTGGTGCAGTCCAACTTTGACTTTGAACCACTCAGTTAGTCCAGCAGCACTTCAAATGGCAGTCATACTATCTTCGTACATGTCTTGAGCTAATCTTACATACTTTTCTGCTGCTCCTGCCTTTCTCAAACAATGCCATATCTCTCACCTGTCTACCCTGTCATATGCTCTCTCCAGGTCTACAAAGACACAATGCAGCTTCTTTTGTCCTTCTCCATACTTTCCCATCAGTGCACACAGAGAAAATAGCACATCCATAGCGCTTTTCCCAGCATAAAACCATACTGTTGCTTGCATAAGCTAACTTCCTGTCTTAACCTTGCATCTAAAATCCTTTTCCACAGCTTCATTGTGTGACACATTAGCTTGGTACCTCTGTAATTTCCATATTCTTGTGCATCTCCCTTGTTTTTATTAACAGGTATAAGGATACTTTTCTCCATTCCTCCAGCATTTTCTCACAGACAAGGATTTGGTTGAAAAGTTTTGTAAGTGTTTCATGGCCCTGTGAGCCTAGGCACTTCCATGTTTTGATGGGGATGTTACCAGGGCCTAAAGCTTTCCCATTCTTCATTTTCTTCAAAGCCTTCTTTACTTCACTCTTGTCTATGAAATCAATGTTGTGTTCTGTTCTTCCTGCTTCTTCTTCTTCCCACTGCTCCCTGGGGTTTTCATTGTTCATGAGCCCTTCAAAATAACTTTTCCATCTCTGTTGTACTTCCTCTTCCCCTGTCACCAACCTTCCATCAGCATCCTTGATGACCTTGACATGGTGTATATCCTTTGATGCTCTCTGTCCATCTGTTTCACTATTCTGTACAAGTCCTTTTCACCTTCTGTTGTATTAGTCTGTTGTACAAGTCATTGTAGGCTTCTTCTTTGGCCTTAGCTACCTTCTGCTTTGCTTCTTTTCAGCTTGCATTATATTCCCTTTCATCATCCTGGCTATTTGAATGATCGTATCTCTTCTTTGCATCTTTCTTCCTTTTTAAGCTTTCTTGTACAGTATCATTGCACCACCATGTCTCTCTTTTTTGCTTCTGGCCTCCCCTGGTGACTCCTAGCACTTTCTTGACTGCTTCTCACATCTTTTCTGTAATATCTTTCCATTCGAGATTGAAGTTCCTTCTGCAGTCAGCTTTCTTTAATCTCTACCATTTGACTCTTGACTTTACTATTCATTTTGCTCCTTTCCTGACTGAGATTTTGGCCTTACATACCACAACCTTGTGTTGAGCGGCTATACATTCTCCTCCAAGGACTTTGCAGTCACTAACTTCCTTAAGATGACTTCTTCTGCAAGCCATGTAGTCAATCTGTGAACTGTTTCCTCCACTTTTATGGGTCACTCTCTGCCCTTCTTTTTTCCTGAAAAAAGAGTTTAGCACTGCCAGATCTGCTCTCTTTGCCAAGTCCACTATTTCCTGACCTCCCACTTTTCTTCTGCCATAGCCATATCTTCTCATCACACCTTCATCACCACAGTTGCCTTCCCCAACATGTCCATTGAAATCTGCTCCAACAAAATTTCTCTCACCTCTGGGGATTCTTGCCAGCATGACATCCATGTTAATCCAGAATGTTTCTTTCTCTTCCTGTGCACAACCAACCTGTGGTGCATATGCACAAACTATGCTCAGAGGTGTGCCTTGAACATCCAGCTTTTCAACCACTACCCTGTCCAAGGTTCTTTCCACTTTGAGAATACTCTCTACATAGGCCTCTACCACAGCTATGCCCACACCATTCCTGCTGTTGATTCCATGATAGAAAATTTTTTATCCATCACCAAGCTATCTTGCTTTGCTTCCCTTCCATCTCGTTTCTTGAATACATAAGATATCAACATTCTTTCTTCTCATGAGGTCTGTTGATTCCCTTCCTTTTCTGGTCATTGTACCAACATTAAGGGTCCCAATGTTTACACTTGTTTCCCTTTTCTTTCTTTTCTCAAACCTTTCTCTCCTCTTTCTACCTCCTCTCTTCCTCCTACATTGACCAACAGTAGCCAAATTTCTATCAACACCCTGCTGGTTTCCTATGTCAGTGGCAGTCATTGTTAACCTGGGCCGATCTGGTATGATCACGGTTTTAGTTTTCCACATAATTGATTTTGGCACGGTTTTTAATGGCAGCATGCCCTTGTAGATGCCAACCACAGTTATCGGAAGTGGGCCTAGCCTTTGAATCCTTGACTGGTGGTTTCTCCTATGAAGCTCCTATGCCCAAAGAAGCACCATCTCCACCAGGACAGGGTGGGCCAACAGGAAGAAGGCTCAATTACCCGGAGAGGGTGGCTATCTGGGTAGTATCCCTTGCCAAAGGACAACCAGGGACTGTGCAGGGCAGGTTGTCCACGCCCTGAGGTTCTGACTGAACCTGCATACCCAACAAAATTTCATGTATTATTTATTTTATATATTATTGACAAAATTACATTCCAGGATTTTATTGAAAAAAACCCCACAAAAATCCTCTTAGCCCACACAAAAATTGGAAACTCAAAATCTTTAAAAAATTACAAATCGAGATGGTGATGGCAGATTTTTATGTTTTTGATGATACAAGGCAAGAGCTAAGAAAATAGCTAAACATACTAATTCAGATAACTCAAAATTAATTTATAACTAAGCAAATATCAAACTGTGTCTTTGCTGTCACAGATTATTTAGGTCAAAAAATTACTTTCAGTGATTGAAAGTTCAATCCAGCCTCAGCCAGTCCTATTTCAAATGTACCTTGCTCCCAATCAGAATCAACTTTGCAATGAGATATTGATAAGGCTAAAAAAATAATTAAATCTGTAACTCAGTACTCAAACATATTTTCTGTTGAGGGGAATTGAGTTTTACAGGTACCTATATCTAGTTGTTTAAATTACACAATTAGAACTAAAAACAACTAGTAGGGCACAGAGGCCTGGATGCTGGATGTAGACCAATGTACAATAGTGTTGGCTTAAATTCAGTAAATTGGAAACATAGCTGACTGTTGAATCTGTGTATCCAGTGGTTAGATCTGGTACATGACTTTATTAAATCAAATTTCTAACTCTGTTTTCCTTGTCAATTTCAGACTATTAAGCCTCTGACAAAGTAAAATACCTCAAAAAAGCTTTCAACAATATTGTTATGTCCAACTTTCCTAACTCATACTATCATTAAATACCTTCATTGAATAATGCCCGAGACAGTGCTCAATACAAATATTTGTAGAGTTAAGTTATATATATATATTTGGAATTAAAATATGTTTAAAAGTACATAACTGTCAGTTTCATAAGGACACAATTGTTAAATGACAATTGTGTCAGCATACTACCTCCTACTACCATTACAAATTAATGCACATCTAATTATAACACTGAGCTTCTGTGTGACAAACAATGACTGTCATACACAAGAAGCTCTGTCAATGAGGGTCATTTTATGTTAATACAGCAAGACACATCTGGCATTAAATGTGTCAATCTCCAGACAGCTGTATTATTAGCATGAGAATTTTCATTAAAAAATCCTCCATAGCCTAGACATCACTGTAGAGACCAAATCCAGCCAAAAAAATAAATCCTTTAAAGGACATATATGGCAAGTAGATCAAGTTTATTGTTTTATGTGCACCAAAGAACAACAGGACAATGACTTAAGTAATGTTCCATTGTTAATGCCAAAAATATTTTCTTTACAATCTTCTTTTACAGCATTAGTAATCTTTGGCTAAAAATAATAAAAACTAGAGTTTGGAAAAGATTATGATGTTGTGAAATAAATTTCAAAAAGATGGCAAAATATGTAAGCAATGGAAACAAAGGATGGTATTCATGATCATGGTGTCAACAGAGGTTGATGGAATGGGTGTAAATTTGAGATAGGGAACAAGAACAGCCTGAGTGGTCCACTGAAATCATGACAAATTCAACCATAAAATTAAAACTGAACAATACTAAACCATTCCACACTGTTCTTTCTGGTAAAATATTTCCTTTAAGAAATTAATTTTCTTACACTATGAGAATGTAATTTATTCCTAAGGTCACATCCAGAGCGTCATGTCTCAGTTTGGCTCTGGCCCAAACATGTTGTTAATAATTGCAATTCTGTTCTATGTAAAATATTAACATACAATGGGTCCAACACATGCTAGCGTGTAAAACGGGCGTTAAACCGAATAATGACGATGATGATGATGATGATGATGATGATGATGATGATGATGATGATACACTATTCTGTGGACCATATACACAACTAAGTTCCACAAAAAACGCAGCTTTGACTTGGTTTCAGTTTGAGTTATTGGTTTAACCTCTTCATGCTTTAAAAGGAAAATTATATTTACTTTTTAGCTGTACATCAGCTCTTTTCTTAATCAGGTAGCAAACTGAAAACTGAATTGTCACTTAACAGATTATTTATACTTCATGTTTATTTTGATAAATATTGAATAAATGAGAAGTAGAAGAGGACGAAGAATGATGATAATAACAATAATAACAATAACAATAGCAATAATAGCAATAATAGAGATAATAATGATAATGAATTTTTGCATGTCTGGTACGAAACACGTTTTTGGTGGGTTTTCGCTCTTGGCTACGAACCCCAACAAGAGTCAACCTGTAGACACAATATCTCAACACTGCAATATAATTACCCACAAGAACACCTTATTGAAGACTAAATTTGGCCAAGAATCATCACAACCTCAAGGTTTAATGCGAGAAAAATAACGGGGGTCTTCTTTCTCAAATGTGAACACAATGGATACAGAGTTACAAAAAAAGCTTACTTACTATCAAAACCAAGACTTTGCATTCCCAGGTTCTTGGGTACTAGAATACGTGGACCTTGGTATACTCCGCTTAAGATAAGCTGTAACAATAGAATCTAATGTTGTAACGACCACTTTTGTACCTTTGTCATCACATGAATTTAACACAGAAACAAACGAAATAATTCTGATCAACGAAACTGAATTTGTAAATGTTATGCTTCATTGAGCCAGAGTTTGATAAGAGGGGGTAGGAACTAATTTGTTATCATCCATCTCAAACTTTTATTCTGTCTGAAAAGAACAGAAAAATTCGCAGAGGAAATGTGACTTAATTACTTTCGGGTGTTTAAAAGCAGAATCCAGTTAACTGTCTCCTTTTGATGACTGAATGTTAGGGGAAACTTTCTGTAGTTCCGTCAATTTTATGTGAAAGTATATGCAACAGTTAATACGAACCGAGCAGGTCTAGCGCATACCATTGTAATAACGACGACGACGACGACGACGATGATGATGATGATGATGATGATGATGATAACGTCATGGAGCCAAAAAAGCAACAAATAGTCAACTTACAAAGAAGGTTTTGAAAAACAACAAGCTGAAAAATAACTGCAGGCTGAAATATAGAAAATAAAACAGTACCGTAGATTAATTAACAATCCTGTGTTCATAATTAGCTCTCACCTTGCCCTTGCCTGACATTTCTGTGTCCCTTGGAAATTGTTAAGAAGATTGTGATTCATGTTTATAAAGCACTCTGCTTAAAGCATAATAAATTTTAATCTTTGTGCGATATGGATAGAAGCATGGTTAAGGGANACGACGACGACGATGATGATGATGATGATGATGATGATGATGATGATGATGATGATAACGTCATGGAGCCAAAAAAGCAACAAATAGTCAACTTACAAAGAAGGTTTTGAAAAACAACAAGCTGAAAAATAACTGCAGGCTGAAATATAGAAAATAAAACAGTACCGTAGATTAATTAACAATCCTGTGTTCATAATTAGCTCTCACCTTGCCCTTGCCTGACATTTCTGTGTCCCTTGGAAATTGTTAAGAAGATTGTGATTCATGTTTATAAAGCACTCTGCTTAAAGCATAATAAATTTTAATCTTTGTGCGATATGGATAGAAGCATGGTTAAGGGAAAATTTCATGAGATCACGGACTCCTACACCAAGTTAATTAAGTTCAAAGGAGGGGGGGATTGTTATTTTCATTGAAAGCATCTTCGAATGTTCTTGTGAGTTGAAAATACAAATGCCCGGTCCCCTGTGGTATTCTTACTTACCACAGTCAAATCATGCCAACTCCCGATTTGCATACTGAGATGATTCGAATATGTCAAAAGCCTCTTTCATGCGCAAATTCCAAATAAAAAGCCTTGCAAATCCACAAAGGCTTTTTTTCGAGTAAAGTAGTAGTCTAACGATTCGTGCTAAAAAATTTGAATGTCGTAATTAAAATCAAGTTAATTTTGGTCAATAGCTTATTTGCTTATTCGCTTATTCGCAAGAAAAGAAAACACAGGTGAAGTGGGTTTCTTATCATTACGGAAAACAGTTGAATTTATCTTTCAAAGCGCTGTGTACCAACAAATTGACAGAGTAATTATGGGCTAACCACTGGGTCCGGCTTAGGCCAATATTTTTTTAGTCTATTAGAAAAAAATTATTTGACTACACAAAACGTTGGTGTTGTTATCTGTTATAGATTCATCGATAGCATTTTCCTGTCTTGTAAATCTTCATACAAAAATATTTTTAAAAAAATTCAAGTTCACCATGCTGTCGTTATTTGCTCTTCTTAAAATTTGTCAGGTGAAATAGATATAAAATTATGCAAATTTTGTTGAGCAATGGGTACCTCAGCAATGTATTAGAAAAGTTTTTCGGTATAGACTAACTAGCCTTTTATACTACAAACTACCCTGGATAGGCCTTCTTTCCACTAAATTCGGAAATTTAATACCAGGATAGTCGCCAAATGCTATCCTGCTACCCCACCTAAACTACTTTGACTTCGTGCCTGGCCCAATTGTAAGTATGACTGCTTTCAAATTTAAGTGCAGGTGTGAAGAAGGTATATAAGCTGTATGTCCTTAAGCTTAGTTGTTAGTAAAAAACAATACGTGCCCTGTGTTTGCAGGGAAAAACTTCATGTTCTAAAGATAGTACAAGAATGTACACATCTTTCAAAATTGTGATTCGGTTACTGGGTTCCACTACTGAGCCTCGAATGCAGTGAAAATTGTGAACTAAAACAGTCTAAAGTGATCGGAAGAATCAGGTTTGTCTTCCATTTTGTAGCATTGGAGGCAATTCATATTCAAGGGAAAGGGACGGAAAGAAAACTTCCAATTTGACATTAGCCAGAATCAGACACCAGAGATCATAAAAAGAAGACAAAGTCCTTCAGTATTGTGAGATTTAGCATTAGAAATTGCCCTTTTAGAAGCATTGCTAGCCCTTCCAAAAAACCTACGAGATTCATCAGTTTCATCACGTTCCTTTTGTTTATAAACTTGAGTTGCAAATTAAGATACACCTTTAAAGTTCCAAGTCAGATGGAGTAGCGAGTGCAACGTCCCCCTCCTATGAAAACTGAAAAAAACCCACTACGTATTGCCCATCACTACTGGTCTCTAGGACATATCAAAGTCCTTGAACTTTTGTGGATGTGTAATTATTCTCTTTGGCCGCTCATAGACAATAGAGTCTCTTGCAGACTTTGGTGAAGAAGGTTGTGGTTGTACAGGTGTTGTTAATTGTTCTGTGGTAATCTGTGTAGTATAGTTGGAGGGATCTGTGTTACGTTTAGCTTGGGGCGCTGCTGGTTGTAGTTGGAATGGTTGAGCGTGAACGAGTACTGGCGTACGGATTAGAAGTGGTTTGGAGGAAGCAGCTGCATGTGTTTTATGCACTTCATTTCGTCAAATAGTGGTATTATTGGGTGTTTTCAAGGCAAATGATTGATCATCTGAATCAATTATTTACCCGTATATCCACGGCTTTCCACGTTTCTGAGGAGGTAGTTTAGTATATGCATATGTACCAACGTCTGACTTTGAGTAAATCATCTTAGCTAGAATCCATTTATCGATAATTTGTTGTTTTGTGCTATTGACATCTATGGTCGAGGGGAGAAGTGTGAGTTTGGTTGTTGGTAGCATTTTCTGCGATTCTTCACTTTCTGGGCAGAAGAAGATGATTGTCCCTGCTGAGGCATGTTTCTATAAATTAAAAAAGCAGAATAAACGTCATTTGACATTTTCAGTATGATCTTTGCTACTTTTACGGCAACTTTAGTTCGTCCGTTTCCTTTTGGGTAATACGGGTTTATCGGATTTGTTAAAAACTATAATCCTTGTGAACGTGGTAAATTTTTTGTTATTCCATGAGAGCAGAGTGTCCTTTGATACAATTGATGACTATGGTAGCTAGTGTGTTTTGAAGGCGGTCAGCCACAATCAAAACAGAAAAATGGCAAACAGTAACGAGATGGTCATTATGTTCATATTCAAAGAGATTCTGGCTTACAATCTGGTAACGAGTACATTGGCTGTTTTGGTGCTGTATTCTGAAATTTTACACATTCAGAGCAAGAATTATGTCACCACATCAATACACTAATGAATCATCAGCTATGGGTGCAATACCATCAAGTTCTTCTAATGCAGGCACTAGTCACATTTGAAATTCTTCAGGCGCACTGTTGATACCGAATGGTAGTCTGCTTCAAATATAGTGCCCGTGTGTTGTGAGCATCATGGTCATTTTGGATGACTTTTCATCTAACGGTATGGGAAAAAACCCCAACCCTTCACATAAAGTACAGTAACACACTTAATTCTGAAATGTTTGTAAGTGGTAATTAAGTGTTAACATCTGATAGGCGGCGCCTTCGGTTGCTTTGGTTATAGTCTGGCTAGGATCCGTGTTCAAATTTGTTTGGAGTCTCTCTGCAAAGGGTATTGGGGCACCAGGGCGTTGATGGGTTCATTTTTTCTAGCATTCCTTCGCTAACAAATGGATCAGTGGCAGTTTTCTTCTTCTCTCGTTTGCTCAGCGGTACACGGTGTATTGGAATTTGGACTAGTACAATGTCACTCTCAACTTGAAAGGATACTGGAGGCTGAAAACATTCAACACCAGTAAAAATGTCTCCGTATTGTTCAACTAATCCCGTCCTGATGAGTGGTTTGGTCCTGTCTATTGTTTTTTTCCCTTGTATCTTTCGACAGAGATGGTTGGCTTGATGTTTCCATGGTAATCTGATGATCATGTTGTTGTTGAAGTGAATACATATTGTCAGCTTTGATTTTGATAATGCGCACATTCACATAGTCCTTCCCAGGTAATAGTGTTGGTTTTCTGCTTATAATAAGAAATAGATAAAATCTGGTCAACGAAATAGTAAAGACAAAGCATATGTCTTTCGTTGCCAACTATCCGATTTTGAGGAAAGTTTTGATCGCACAGAATGTTACCGTGATATCTAGTAAAAGCAACACATACATCTGTGGAAGCAGGTTTTTTACTGTTTTAGAGATGACTACATATTTTTTATTTAAAAAGTTTGTATTTACAGTCCTACTACCGCAACAAAATCCTTTTAACTCCTCTCCTTGGGTAAATAAATTAAGTTAAGTGACCTTTTTAACCTAAACACCATCAACAGTCATTTTCACTGTGTGATGGGTCAAGGTCATCTTGCTTTCTTATGCTAAGAGACATTGAAAAAAGGATCTTAGGATGCAATCAAGGATCATAGTATCATGAACTCAAATACAACATCACAAAAAATTTCTCTTTAAAGGCTTGAAATGGTTCAGAGTTACAAAACCAACCAGTTTTATTTGTTAACTTTAACTGAAGCACAAACAAATTCGTTTACCAATCAAATAATATACTACTTCTTTAGCAATGGCTCCCTTAAGAAGCTGCAGCAAGTGTTGTTCTGGGAGTCGAAGTTTCCACAATCATGTAGGAGGCCTCCCAAAAAAGACATTTAAAGATACTTGACGAACTAAAAGACTTGTTTCTCCACGTCGCAGGATAAAAATACTTTGGCCTTATTGAAGACATATGTTTATGTTTGAACCTAATCATCGTACGTTATGTCGTTCTCACTGGAAATTTGCGACGTTTCTTGATTTCCTTCAGAAGCCATAACCGGTGTCGAATATGACTTTTGACACTTTCGCTTTCCCTTTATCTACCTGCCTCTGTCTTAATAAGAATGCCATCAATCAGATACAAACTTTATTTTAACGAATTTAATGAATTTAACTTTAATGAGAGAGAGAGAGGGGGGGAGAGAGAGAAAGAGAGAGAGAGAGAGAGAGAGAGAGAGAGAGAGAGAAAAGAGAACAAAAGGGAAAGGGAGTAAAAGCTAACGCAAAGGAGAAAACTGCATCTGAAAAACTTGTTTACGTGGCCATCACTCATAATCAGACAGCAAGGACACTGAATTTACATTTTTATTTTACTTCATCAGATCATTTTTAAAGCCATATCTTACACTTTATCTTTATCCTTCTTCATTTTTTCTTCATCTTTTATTTTATCTCCTACTATCACTTTTACTCGATACCATGCTTGGCTATTCTGCTTAGTTAGATTGTCTAAAAAAGCTTATGGTTTTTATTAAAAACAATATCATACGACTAAGGGAAATGATCAAACGTTACTTTATGAAAATGATAACAAAATATCAGTTCCATTACTCCTTAACGTAACCTTCATTTTAGAGACCAGGCCTCAGGTTTCTTTTATTGAAAAAAACAACCAAACAATACAGCTTTTAATGTTCACATCTTGGATAAAAAAAAAGTGTAGCCTGTGTGTTTCAATGGTCATAGCGAGGTTTTTAAACCTATTAAAAACACAAAAGCCATAAGTGTATCAAATTGGAGGTTATCAAAAAGTCACACATCGTTCTTTTTAATAATCTGGTCACTTGAGTGATGTTCAGTACACAAAAATTTGGTGTTGGCTGTTTGTGTCATGATCTACTATACCCATTTGTGATTAGGTAAAGTCAAATTGTACATACCTATTAAAAAATGCCATTTGAAAATAATGTGAAAAATGACCATTTCAAAATTTCTTGAACGTTAGAGTGTTCTTTAATTCATCCTTCCGAACGATAAATTCGGGTCTGTCAATTTCAAAATTATTCAGTTGAATCTAATGCAACCTCGCCCTTGCCAAATATAAAGTGTAAGCTTCTGGTGATGGACGTAAAAGGGTCAACTAATAAAAACCACTAAGATAAATGAATCAAATTTGAAATTTCTGTATAATATGAATAATATCACATTGTTTTAATCAAATACGTTCTGACACACCTAGTTTGATTGCAGTTGCATTATACATTTAAGAAAAGTTGAAATATGTTCCCAGCTTTCTATAATGAAGATTATCAACTTTAGTAAGTTTCCTTTCAGATTAAGGGTATAGTTATGCAATAGAGAGGTGAAAGATATTGGTGAAATATCTCAGGGAAATTAACTACTAGTAAACTATATAAACTTTGTGATTTTTTGAAGGGTTTGACTCCTCTTAAGATCTTCTTAAGTTTTCGCAAGTGGATTAAACGAAAGGACGGTAAAACAACACGACTTCTTTCACGAGGAATCACCCCTGTAGGACTTTTATTTTTTGTTTGTACTGGTCTGACATTCAAATGATTGTGAAATTTCTTGTTTTGTAGGCAGATTTCCTTGGAGAATGACTGCTCTTCTTTGATCTACACGGTATATGTCTTTTCAAAGTGTTTTTACCAAGATTCTTTGACATTATCAGATGAAAGCCCCTTTGAAAAACCCTACAAAGTTATGTGGTTACAATGGCCATTATTTCAGTAGTAAAATATCTTAACTTCGGGACCCTCCAGTATTAAGGGTTTTCTAAATTAAAACGGCTTCCTGAATTTGAAACATATAACTCTTTTCTTTTTTAAACATACTTTACGTCAAATAAATTTTTCTGTTTTCAATGAGGAAACTAAATAGAAAAGGGTGTTAAATGTCGAAAATGTTATACTAAAAATTCTATCCTTAATGCTTCCGATTAAACAAATTAGGTTACAAACAAGTAACCATATCAATCACAAACTTATTTTCACTACAATTGTCTGCATTTTTCTCCATGCATTTTCCTTGCATCATGATCTATAACCAGCAGTGTTGTTCCATGAATTCCTATCATGGAAAAACAAGATATTTGAGCAGTGCCATTTGCTCTTGTAACATGTTCATATATCGTCCTCCTCCTCAGGTACCGCGTCCTTCCAGGATGTTGGTCGTCACGCTTTTCCACTGAATTCGGTCTTTTGCTTTTCCTAACAGCTTTGTTGTTCTGATGCCTGTCCATGTCGATATACTTTTGAGGAACATCTTCCGTTCTCTTCCTCTTCCTCTTTTTCCATTTATTTTGCCAGTGAGTGCTAGGTGTTCTAAGCCTACTTTCTTCAACACATGGCCGAGGAATGACAGTTGCCTTTTCCTGATCGTGTTCAAGAGTTCTCTACTGTAGTTGGCTCTTTTGAAAACTTCTTCGTTGCTGATATGTTCAGTCCAGGAGATCCTTAAAATTCTACATAGCATCCAAACTTCAGCAGCATTCAACCTTCTTTCTACCTCTGCCGTAATTGTCCATGATTCACACCCGTCAAGACAGGAAGGACGTAGCACTTTAGGACTCTCAACTTGGTGTCCATTGTGATTGATCGTGACTTTAGGATCTTTGACATCCTCTTATATATATTTATATCATAAATATATCCTTTTTTCAAACCCAATTATTTGACGCCCATTTTGTTTTTTNTTAAAATTCTACATAGCATCCAAACTTCAGCAGCATTCAACCTTCTTTCTACCTCTGCCGTAATTGTCCATGATTCACACCCGTCAAGACAGGAAGGACGTAGCACTTTAGGACTCTCAACTTGGTGTCCATTGTGATTGATCGTGACTTTAGGATCTTTGACATCCTCTTATATATATATATATCGAGAATATATCCTATTTTCAAACCCAATCATTTGGCGCCCACTTCTTTTTTGCTTGTTGTTGTCACTTTTTCATTTTTCCCCAATAAATATTCCCTTCCTCCTTTTAAAGAGTTTCTAATAAAGGAGTTGGTAAAATGTTTTCCTCTAAAAGCGCTTAATTGGAGATGGGCTGAAAAGAAGGAAATGCTTACTCGTGAAAGTCTGAAATAAATAATCTTGGTAAAGTTCAATTTCAAGAATTAGTTACACAAAATAAATGTTAATGACAGCATTAACATTTACAAGGTAATATATTTATTTCAGACCATTTTGTAAAAATGTTTTCAGGCGAATTTTTTGAGCAAGTCTGTTTAAATAGCTAAACCAACGCTTTAAAATAACGTTTATTGGCCACAAAAATACATTAACAACCAAAAATTATTAAAGAGTGCCCAGACAGATGGTTATTAGAACGATTTTGCCGTAAAATTTCTATTTTTGACCGAAAAACATTGACTTGCCAAATATTCCTGGAAACCTTCACCCTTCTTAGAATGCAAATTAAGAGACTTGATCATTATGATAGAAGACCACAAAAGAGGTTTTGAATCCAAAACCAATATGACGTCAAATGAGACATCATTTGAAATAGCAATAAGAAAACAAACGTTTCTCGATCTCGCTCCCCTAAAGGGACAACTGTGCAATACCAGCATGAGACGACTTCTGAAAAAGGTAGTTATGGAAAAAAGCTCCCTTGGGGCAGCAGATGAGGTGTATAGTTGGACAACAGGGGGCATCCTTCCAGTTTCAACAAAAAGAAAGCCACAATCAAAAAAACTACAAAATCAAGAATCATCAATAAAGGCCCATGATAAAGTCTTTCGTTCATCTGAATATGTAAAGTCTCTTGAAGAAAGAAGGAAAAAAAGTGTATCACGCTCCATAACAACTAAAGAAAGGTCTTTTTTAACTCAGCAACAATCGAAAAGACTCGAGCAGCTTTTTAATATCTATGCCGAAGAATCTTCTCAAAGTTTCAGACGGTCTGCTTTCAGGAATCCTCAGTCCGACCTCTTGCCACAGCTTCACTCGTTTACGACCTTTAGACAAAAGTATAAAGAAAGTGAGAGGAAGAAGAGAAAACAGCAGAATACTGCAAATCCTGAACTGGCCCTGCCTAAGCTTCCAACAAACAGGTGTGACAAAGGAGCATCAGCAACTCTACGTCATCAGGATGTACGCTTACCTACTATAAATGTACAAAGCACCCAGGAGAAATAAATATCAGACTTGTACTCAATTATTTTTCATTGTATTAAGAAGAATATGGACAAATGATATTAATCAATAGGTAGATACATTGCTTAAAATTCATTTAGTTGTTCTTTTAGAATATCATTTTACTCCAAACCATAGAATAATTACCAACAGGACAGAAATTATGCTTGAGGATTTTTATTGCTATTTACCTTTGCTTATTACGAGAATCCCAATGAATGCTATTAGTCTTAAGGTATTGTTCCATAAATTTGAAGACTGACACAAAACACAAAGCTTTCAATAAAAATAAAAATACTAAAAATAAAATAAAAAATACGAAATAAAAAATCGCAAGCAGTTTTTTAGGATAAAAACTCATACTTTTTTATCTAAAATAATTTTTAATGAAACAGTATTTTTTGAATTCCATACCTCAAACTATTAAGTTGATGGTTTGAAATCAAGGAATAAAGCATGAATGTTTTGTTTCTACTGTAGTATTATTCAACTAAAAGTTATACAATTTGACACTGCATAAGTAAACCATGTGAACAACGCTGTTTCTAAACTATTTCAATTTCCTGCTTTAATGTTTCTCCTTACTAGACACTTTTGAAGGAATATTTGTTATTGATCTATTTCTAGTAGCCAGAAGAGGCTACCTTGAACGCATATTCTTAGGTGTATGGTATTTTGTCTCAATCAAAGACTTTGACAGATTTCAGCTTGAGCAAACTCTACTTAGTTCATGACATCGCGTTTTGCTTTCTTTCTCTTACAGCAATAAATTATCGGATCAATAAGGAAAATTACCTTTATTGTTAAAATGTTTGCCTAGTACTTTACTAAAATTTATGGATGAAAGAAGAAAGGTTAAAATACTTGTTCGCTCGTATTTTAAATGCTAAACAGACAAGTTCGCAAAATGTGCAAAAAAAGCAAAAGACGACTGGTGAAACAAACAAAGTAAATCAAGGTAACTTTATTATCATGATCAGGCAAAATCTGGTAAAAAGAGTGTGTGTTCGTCTGGTGGATATTTCAAAGGATAATGCAGCAGGATGATCCTGAAGGAAGAAAGATACCGAAACGACTGGAGGAGTATATTAAGGAACTCTTTAACGATAACAAAGGAAACTTGTCTGAAATTAAGAAAGATATGAATAGATTGAAATCCTACAATCAGAGGTGAGTTCGGTCCTCGCTAGAATGAAAAGAAATACAGCAGCAGGACAAGAAGAAATAAAGATTGATTTTTACACTGGAAAAGTTTGGTATTGAAAAAATAACTGACGTACTAAACAAGATTGATGAAAGGGTTCCTTTCCAATACAATTAACCAGATCAACTTTTATAACCTTCCAAAAGAAAGCTGGTGAACACTTCCAGAACGATCCGTGTAACTGCAACAAGTTTTATATTTGTGTTTTATTAATTACTGCAAGGCTTTTGACAAAATGCAGCTCCAAAAATTAATATCGAGTTGTTAACATCACTAGATGAAAATGAAAAGGAACTCAGGACTATCAGGAACCTGTATTGCAAATAAAGTTCAGCAGTGAGAATAGAAGACCAGCTTAGTCAATACATGAGCATAGAAAAAGTAGTTCGGTAATGCTGCCTATTTTCCCAGGTCTTTTTAATTTATAAAGTGAGATGATTCTCAGAGAAATGCAAACTCTTGAAGGTATCACCATAGGTGGAAAATTTAAAAATTTTTAGATATGCAGATAACACTATCCTCATATCTACCACCGAAGGAAAATTACGGCAAATTCCAGACAAAGTAGTAAAAAAAGTACTCAAAAAGGGCTCTCTGTAACATGGAAAATGAAGGATTGCATGGTTATCTTCAAAAGAATGGAGCAGCCATCATGTAAAGTCAAAAAGCAAGTAAACGATTTTAACGACCTTGGTAGCTGGATAATAACTGATGGATTTTGTGACAGGGAAATCAAAAGGCGGATAGGTATGGCAAAAGATACATTTATGAAAATGAAAAATATTTTGATTAACACAAAAGTTGTAAAAGTGAGGATAAGGATTCTAAAATGTTGCGTTACTTCACTCTTTACTTATGATTCTGAATGCTGGAGCGTATCTTCTACGATAAAGAAACGAATCAATGCTGCAGAAATGTGGTTTTATAGACAAAAATTAAGAACATCTTGAATGTGACATGTCAGCAATGAGAAGTACTCCAGGTAGCAAACTGGAGAGAGAGATACTTTCACATTGATTAATGAGACAAATAGTGCTGGAATTGTTTTAATAATGGATTTTTGTGAACTGTTTGGTTACTTGAGGTACATTCACGCAACACAACGTTTGCTAAACATTTTGAATTCTGGGAGATCTATTGAAAAGTATATGTAACATTAATTAAAGGGCAAAAAAGATTCTTATAAAATTGATTATGAAGACTATAGGCTAGTACGAAGTCCATTTCTTGGTTTTAATTTTCCATGTGAAACAGGATTGAGAATCAAGCAAATCGGAGAACAAACGCGGAAAAAATAAGCAAATACCCCAAAATTATCAATCCACCCTATTAAACTATTGTTCCTGATTTTTTATGTGGTTTTCCCTAAACAGCTATCTAATTATTCATATTTCTTGCACCTTTTTATCTTATCAACCGATCAATTATCCCAAATCTGCTGAACAGCTAAAAATCCTGTTTCCCTTTTTTTCTGGCTTGTCTGGATCACTTGTCTCTTTGACAATTTTCATGTTTCAAGAAGTAGGAAAAAGGTGATAAGAATAGTACCTTAAATTTAAGTGGTTGATAATGATCAAATAATGTTTTTGTATAGCTACCCGTGCTCGTACCAAACAGAAGCAAACAATCCGGCGAATAAGGGTTGGACAATTGCCTCTTGTTGATTAATGACATCTGAAGCAATAAATGATAGTTCTTGAGAGCAGACGGACTACAATCGTACCAAGTAACAGTCACTGACTAATAAAGCTCTAACAAAAGCTAATAACATGAGAATACAAGCTCTTTATATATATATATATATATATATATATATATCGGAAGTACTATTGGACGCAATCAAGGGAATCTTGGGCTCGTGATTTGACTCTGCTGGTAGATCTTGGCCTTCCTCTGCTACTCGGCCTCTACGGTAGGTATAAAGATGCGGAACAAAACATCATCAAGAGAGTGACTAAATCAGCACCATCAATGCCCATCCATACTTGACAGACTTGTAGAACCAGCCATTCCCCAAATGAAGAATAATAAGCTCCAGAAGAAGATTAGATTATGATTGCATTGAAAAAGCAAGAGAAAGTATATTCCTTGAAAATTCTAAGAGCTATTTAGAACAGTACTGGAAAATAAAGAATATTAAAAAAATTGAAGAATGCTACCTTACTGGGATGCCATCTCAAAGAGGTCTGCTGTCATAGTCCTACACACTTGTCTATGCAATGCCAGTTTAGCACACTTGCTGATGTCTTTCTCCATTAAATCAGCAATGTTGCCTGCCCATGTGGTCTTTTTTCTTCCTCTTCCTCCTTTACCTTCAACAGTGCCTTCCATTATCATTTTTGAAGGGAATTGTACCACCTTATTTGCCCATAATGTGTAATTTTTCGTCTTTTTATTGTGCCTACAAGGGTTGTTTTGCTTATTCCTATATCATTCAGGACCCTTTAATTTGTCTTTTTTTCTTTCCAAGATACTCTATCCACCCTACGATAACACCATATTTCAAAGGCTTCTAATATTGTTTCAATACTTTTCCTTGTCGTCCAAGTTTCACAGCCATAAGTAAGAATTGACCATACATAGCATTTTAACAGAAGGGTCCTGGTTTTCCGTGAAATGTATTGACTGGTTAGGAGGTGTTTTAGGTTTTAAAAGGTATTTTTAGTCATACCAATTCTTCTTTTTATCTTTAGTCTGACCTTCCATCTGATGTTATCAGTTATCCAGTTATACCAAGGTTTCTACCTGCTCCACTTCACAACCACCAATAATTAATTTTGCTTTGGGTGTTGTTTTATTCCAAGTAATAACCATTGTTTTCGTTAGCTTAATATTCATTTTCAAACCAAGTTTTTCACTTTCAATGTTTACAGTGTTTTCCAGAGTTTTGAGATCTTCTTTGTATCGAAGAATATTTATTATCCTACCTCCAACTTTTACACCTGGAATTGATTCTTGTCCCCTGAATATACCTTCTGTATACATATTAAATACCGATTGGGATAATACACACCCTTGCCTGACACCTGTCCTTATTTTTACTGGGTCTGACATTCCTATAGACGCTCTGATTTTTGTTTGCTGGTTCCAGTATAACCTAGATATTATTGCGAGGTTAATTTCGTCGATATCTAAATTTTTAAGGGTTTTAATTAATGACTCGTAGTTTACAGAATCAAAGGCTTTTGCATAATCTATGAAACAAATAAAAAGAAATTTTTGTTTTTCCAGGTATTTCTCTGTGATCATTTTAAGGTTAAAGATGGCTTCTCTTGTATCTGGATTCTTCTTAAAACTAGCTTGTTCCTCACTTATTTCAAAGTTTATTATATTCGTCATGCGTTTTAAGATGATGGATAATAGAAGTTTTAATACATGACACATTAAACTTCTCGTTCTGAAATCTGAACAACCTGTTACCTTCGATTTCTTGGGTAGCAATACGAAAATTGACATTCTGAGGTCTGCAGGTATGTAAGCTGTTTTGTACATTTTATTACATATATCGGTCAGGGTTGTAATTCCAAAGTCATCTAATGATTTAAATATATCTGATGTTACGCCATCAATTCCTGGTGCTTTTCCAGATTTCATACATTCTAAAACGTTTTCCACCTCCTCTTTCATAATTTCAGGTCCGCGAAGAAATGATCTAATGGGGTCATCATTTCTCTGTTTATGAAAAAGTTCTACATATTCAATCCATCTCTTTATTATCTTTTCTGCTTCAAACAACATTTTAACTTTCTTATTTTTAATACAATTGCCTCCACCTGTTCTTTTCTTTGTAAATTCTTTTATTTTTATTTTTTATTTTGTAAATTCCTTTATTTCTTTTAAGGATGTTATCATTTTGCCAATATTAATAGAAAGGCAGCAAAAAGGACCTAGAAAAATGCAGTTGAATAACTTAGCTTTTAATATTTACATGCTGTTGAGGAAAATTCTGCAGAAGGGACTAAGTGGGACTTTTGGAGAACATCTACCCTTGAGATAAGCTTAGTACTGAAGTTATATCTAGTGCATGGACTGCCTGGACGCTTGCACACAAGTACTCAAAAAATCAATAAGAATCCAGTTCCACTTCACATGACTGTCTTTGATGAGGAGAATGTTTTTCATTCAATTTAGAGTCAGGCGGTATTTGAAGCTCTGAGAAACATGTTTTGCAAGACAAGTACATCCTCTTTATTAAGGATATATTTAAGAGAGAAGCAACACAAACAGAAATAGACAGGCTAAGTAGGAAGATTGAAATCATAAAAAATCCATCTGGCAGACATAAAATACCTAGTTATGTTCACAGCAACAGCACAAGGAATATTCAAATCGGTTATTGATACTAATACCTACTTAAATACAGTGAGCCCAGGTCGCCTGAGATTTGTCAATGGCATTTTACATTTTGCTGAAAGTGAAAAATAACTTACTAGACCTTGTAGGAGTTTCCAAAATAGAGAGAATGCAAGATGGTATAAAGAAGAGGAAAATCAAGGTTGCATGTAGTTTGATGGAAAGGAGGTGGCATAGAAAAGGAATAGTAGTAGATAATGAAAAACTAGAAGAAGTAAACAAATACAAGTTAATGCGAAGGTTACTGAAGCCTGGAAATCAAACCAACAAAGAAATTAATCAGAAAATAGAAGCAGGAGGAAAACTATTTTGAGGACACAGCAACTTTGCCAAGAAGAAAATAACCCAATATATTCTTAAAGGGAAATATCATAGACACTATCACTATCCAAACAATGACATATGCCACAAAGATCTGGACGTCCGCAGAAAATCAAGAGAAAGCTCAGTGCTGAGCATTACGAAAAGAGAAATTTTAGAAATGACAACACCGGAAGCAGAATAATCGTAAAGTACATAAATAGAAGAGAAAGTGAATAACATGAGAGTCCAGTAGGCAGGAGACTTTCAAATGTAAACAACATCAAGTGAACTAAGAAAGCAACTGAATAGGCACTCTCAGAAGGAAGGACAGTGGAAGAAAGACTGAAAAGAAGTTAAAGAAATGCTTAGACAAGATGGATTGCAGTATGTGAATGTAAGTGTGGCAAGATCATGGGTGAAATTTTTAGAGGCAGCCTGCCATCAGTGGTATGACAAACTGAGATGACGATACCATAGGGTTATGATTTGACAACATTTCAGTCTGCAAATTCTTCTTTAATACAAATTACGTTACTCAAAATAAGAACAAATTTTAAGTTTAAATAACGTTTCTGTGTTAATAGAAATGTCTGTATGAATTAACGATTATACATTGATAAGTGAAGAGGCAACACTTTTACAAAATAAATTAGTAATTAGTGTGGGAGCTTGATGTACTCTGTGTGCATCGAAGCAATAGTAATCAAAGCTCTATCCAAGAATAGGTAATAAAAACAGTCTTATTGCTAAAAAGAGAGGACTAGCTTAACCATTGTAAAAATCAGGTTAGCAAGAGAACTGTAGATGATATTATGTTTCTTTTAGGGAAAATAATAAAGTAAGTATGAAAGAAAGGAATTTTCTTTTAATGATCAAACTGTGAAACGCAAAGACAAATGCAGAAATAAATGATTGTACTTCATCGCAGTTTTGCTTTATGTGAAGTCAAGATACAATTTATTTATTTCATTATTTATTAAAAAAATATTTATACAGATAATACATATTTTAAATATGTAAACTAAAAATTCTGTTATTTAGCTGCTACCTGATTATAAGTGGCAAAAAACCAATTAAAAGGCTATTTTTCATATATATTTTATATTTGTAATATAAAATTAAAAAGTTAAAATGTATATTGTTTCACTCAAATATAATCATACTAAGTTCTTTATTTCATGGAAAATCTAATTATATATGTTTGCCCCAGCACAATAAAAAGAGACTCAGAAGTATTCTAGCCTCTCTTTTGGTAATTTACTAAAGCTTGTACCCTAAATTGCTGCTTATTTTTCTCCTTAGATATATTTTTATGTACAACATAACAAAAAACAAATTTCGTTAAAATACAAAATGTTTCTTTTCAAGGAAACTTTATATTCAATTAAAAGGTAAGTCATATGACAATACACACCACATGAAAACATCCAATGATTCAGTTGTTGAGAGAATAAATGAATCACTTTGTCCTTTAATCAATTCAGTCCATTAGCCATTTGTTAATGTTTTCATCCTCCTTTTTCATAATCGTCTTTTTGTCAATAATGATCTTCTGTGGTCTTGGTTCGGCAACTGCTCTTGCCAGTCCTGCTTCAGCTTAAGCTTCGAGATGCATCTTGTCGGGAAGGGGAAATCTTTAAAGTTTCCACGAATCTTACCCTTAGCCACCAGAAAGTAGCCACAAACTGAAGAAGTAGAACAGAGAAAGGAAAAATGACCATTTAATCTAAACAAGACAACTTTAAATGTTGTTTTAAAGCTATTTTGTAGTAAGTAATTTAAAAAAATCACTTCTTGCAATGTGTCTGTCTTTCTTACTTTAACACAAAGAAAAAGGCTAAAATATGGTACTTAGAACAACAGATCATAAATTATTTCAGAAACATGTCATCCACAAAACGATTCCTCTTTGAGAGTACAGTTGGGAGTGCGTTATTGATTTGGAAGAAATTATTGATATTTGAATTAAATTTACAGCCATGAGGTTTTAGCAAAATTTATAAAACAAATGATACCGACGTATCAATGCAGAAAATATCAGGTGTTTTTAAATGAAAAAATGAACAATATGTTCTGATTAAGATGTGCTTTCAATAAGTGGTTCTAAATACAAGGAACGCGTGCATATCTGCATTAGCAAATGCTGAGAGAAGAAGTAAAGGAATGTACTGAGTAATGAATTTGCTAAATTTAATAGGTACATCATATCCAAAACGTGTTGATTTAATCAACCCACTGCCATTTTTTCTTCTTACTTAATTAGAACATTGTTTCTACCTTAAGTTCCTCTTATCGATATAAAAAAGTATAGTAGACAATGAGCATTCTTATCCTACTCTTTCTCCTATTATCTCTTGTCTACTTTCTTCATCACAACCCCTAACCATGATAATTTGTTCGGTGCATAAATTTTCTTGGTTTTCTATCCGTCAAACCACTTCCAATTTTTTTCTTTAATATTCTGAACAAATAGATGATCAATTGCACTTTTCTAAAGGCCCTTTCAAAATCGATAGAGTACAGGAACCTTTCTTTATCATATCCTAGCACCTTTGCTCTCAGCAAATGTATGACCTCTAAAGCTTCCTTTTTTATCGTTTTCTTAATCTTGTATAAGTTCAGAATTCATTTTTCTTACGTTCTGTTCAGATATGTACTTCAATCGCTTTGCTAATATCCTTAGTAATATTCTTAAGACACAGTAAATTAAGCCCATTTATTTGCGTCGGGTCATTGGATGGCCTTTGTTTTCCTTACAATTTTTATCCCCACTCTTTCCATTGGTAATTTGGGGAATTAACCACTCTCATACATGGCAATAAGGAGTTTGTGCAAGCTTTTAAAATTTTCTACCGGAAAGTCATTAAAGTTCTTTTACAGTTACTCTCTCCATATGCTAAACATTCTTGGTCCGATATCGTTACCATCCACCGTCATTACTTCTTCCGTCTTTGTATGTTTGCTGGTTTATTCTCTTAATCAAATAGAGCTTTGATTTTGTTTATTAGTTTTGTATATTTACTTGTTTTATCAACTGTTTACCATTTTAATCTTTAAATTCTACTTTCTGTACAATAACCGGTTTTCGGGTTCTTTACGTTTCAGGCATATTAGATACCACCTATACCTTTTTTCCCCAACAGTATTTTCAATCCTTGTTTCTCTTCCCCTCCAGTTCCTTTTTCAGTTCATTAGTCGTCTTTATTTCCTTTCCACTTCACTGGGTTTTATATTTGGATCTTTGCCTTTTCTTTCTGTTGTTAATCATTTTTATTACCAATTGTCTTAGGCTCTGCCTCAAACAATCACATCTGTACAGTTGCATCTTTAGTCTGTTCAATACTTTGTTTATTGCCATTTCTTTATTTTTGCTGTCTTGTCCTTATCTTTAAAAGTCCTTATTCACTTCTTCGATATGGAGCATTATTTGGTCCTTGCAAAGTTCCTAATGTTCCATATTTTCCTTTCTTTGGGACTTACTTATTTTCTTCAGTTGTGTTTAATCTTTAATAAAAAGCAGTATATGATTAATCATACACTACACCGCGATATGTATTTAAATATTTTCACCGAATTTCTGAATTTTGTAATCATCAAGATAGAAGCAACCTAAAATATAACGGTATTACTCAGTCTGTTCTAATTATATAATTTCCAGCGAAAATAGTAACATTTTAACAGTATACTTAATCACACACTTCTTCCTTTTACAGAATTCTACTAGATTTTTCTCTTTATATTTCTTTTGATCTTTCATGCAACCTAACTTCTTTTCAGTTCTTCCTTTACCCACACCTCTATACAGGTTTTCCATCACATTCACAGTTTCTTTCCTTTTCCCGTTTTCCAAAGTATCAAGAATTATCTCATAACAATTTTGCTCAATACTCACTCGTTGGCACGTGTGCTTAGATGACTAACACGTCCACTGTTTATTTTTATCTAAATGGCCCTATCAGATATGTAATAATATTTTGGGGAAACAGGAATACGTGTAAGAAATAGCATCTTTGGATGTTACCAGTTATTCATTTAAAACAAACTGGGTATGGGTAGCATGCTTTGGTTCTCCAGAGTTCTTAAGTTGCATTTATGACTTTGACTATGGCATCATCGATTATATTAATAATACATACAGTGTATGTTTATTGAAATCTGCAAACGTACCAAGCAATTTTTATGACGTTCTTGGTCCATTACATAGAGTAATATTTAATGAGGATCTCACGCTTGAATCGCCATACTGAGTTTTAGAAAGTATAGATTTTTTACTAATGCTGATTGTTGTCAAACTATTCTCAGATCAAAAACTTGAATGTACTGCTCGAGTTTTTGTTCTAACAGTTGTCTCCAACACAGCCATAGAAACTGAAACTTGTAACTTTGACTTTGAGCATTTAAATTCAATCAAGCTGAGATTCCTCTGTGTTATTATATTGTTGCTGCTACTAATCGTTGGAAAGGAAAATACAATGTTTAACAGCAACGACAATTTTGAGTGGAAACGAACTGATGTGAATAAATGGATATTCATAGGTTGTCCAAAAAAACAAAGATAACTATGTGTACTGAGTAACCGTTATGAGTCCTAACTTGAAACATGTGCTAAAAACTATAATAATACTGAATAGACAGGAAACAGAGAGTAAAACCAGTACCTTACATAGCAAATTGGTTTCTAGAGAAGGCACAAGAGGGCACAATTTAACACGAGAATAATGAAATCAATCAAAATGTCTATGGTTGTCTCACTGATCATGAAAAGGCTTTCAACCAAGCAAATCATGGAAGGTTAATCCAATGTTTACAAGGCGTGGTTATTTAGGAAATGAGCACCATTTTTATAATTTTATAATGGTATGGAAAGACATATATACAAATGCAACTAAGATTGTCTAATGAACTCACAGTCAAAGCAGAAGTTCATTTAAACTATATATATTTCACCACCTCTCTTTTTTAGTTGTATCTGAAAGTGGTATTTGGAGGTATCAGTAAAGTTCTGCATGGTTTACGTGTAAGCCTGAAATATGGACATTCGAAGTAGAATGGATGAACTATTTTCATTCTTTAAGTTTTGGGGCTCCAAAGGAATGCTAAAATTCAATATTCATAAAAGGCCAAAATAAAGAAATTTTTTCGTGACTTAAATGTGAAACTGAACACTTTTACGAAATAAAAAAACCTGAGGCATTATTGGCACATAAGAACAGGAAATTCATTACATCTCATACTAACGGAAGGTGAAATAAATAGAAAGAGAGGTAGAGGAAGACCTAAAAGCTCTGTGATATCACAACATCAAATAATGGATTGGCATGGAGTACTCAGAACCAGTCAGATCAAGTTAAAGTCAAGAGGGGTGAAGGATTATTACCTCTAGTCCTCTAAAAAGAGAATGAAGCCACTGAATAAAATTAATTTTCATTTAAAATCCACCTTAAATTTTTGGGGATGTGAGTTGACAACCTTATCGTCAACAGGGTGCTTATGTACTCTCAGAGTGTGGTTGATCCTGCCCTTTTGCAAGCACTAGGTCCAGTTGACCCGACTGACGCTACCTGAATGGGTCCATGCTCAAGTTTATAAGCGAAGGCCAACAGCAAAACCATTGGATATATCAGTAGTTAGGTGGAGGTGCTACGATTTAGAAAGTCAACGGCTTCATGCAGGTGGAAGAACGTTTTATAAGAGAAATAGTGTTTTTTTAGCCCACCCAGCGGAAGAAAATGGCAAACTATTGCTAAAATATGCCAAGGATAATCATGGTCAATGGCAGCTGATATAACTAAAACGAACTGCGGGAACTGGGTCTTTATTTCTTTTATAGAGACTGCGCCCGGTATGGTTGGTCACAGCAGGTGACACCAGGCCGTCATCCTATTACTGCTCATAAAAATTATGTTAAAATTGGGTCATGAAATGTAAGGTCTCTACCTGAAAAAGGGGGAAAAGATATGCCAAGCTTAAAATGGACAGACTGGGTATCAACGTTGTAAACATCAATGAAGCAAGATGGAAAGGAAAGGGTAAAATAACTTATCTAATAGTGTCCTATATATGTTTGTGTAGTGAAATGCATGAAAGTAGAGTGGAAATTTCAAATTGCATAATTTGATATTGGGTAATATCGGATAGAGTATTACGGTTGAATTTTAAAGGTATTACTTGTAATATTTCGCTTATACAAATATATGTACCAACGTCAGAGCACGCAGAAAATGATTGTGATTAATTTTATGAAAACCTTCATTGAGCAAAGAGTCAATTTGAGTCTCCGGAAAATATTTTTTATCATGTGAGATTTGAATGCAAAAGTTGGCAGTGGAAAAGAGGAAGGTACTGTTGAACCATTTAGGCTCGAACCAGGAAAGAAAAGAGGAGATTAATGGATTCATTGGTGACATGCAAACAATCCAGTTAAAATGGACAATGGTTCAAGCACAATCTAAGAGGACTATACACGTAGTTTAGCTTAGGTAATACAATACGAAATGAAATTGAGTACATCACTATTAATGAGCGTTTTAGGAATCCCGTAAAACAAGTTAAAGGTTATATAGGGGAGGACTGTGGTAGTGATCATGTTTTGCTTTTGTACAAACTGAGGGTGAAATTAAGAGAGCTTAGAAAAGGAATATGTGACACAAATATCTTATTTCAACAGTTGGGGAATGATGCTGATCTAAAAAATCAGGATGCTGTAGAAGTAAAGAAGAGATTTGATTTTCTACAAGATGGGTCAGATCCATATATTGCATGGGAAATGTTTTTCAAGAAGCCATCACAAAAGGGGCTGAAAAGTCCATACCTAAGACGATGAGAAAGGCAAAGGAAAAATGGATGACTGATAACATTTTGCAATTGATGGCCGGAAGAAGAAAAGAAACACACAGAAATCCAGCACGATACAGCGACGTTGATAAGAAGATAAAAAGAAACTGTAATGAAGAAAAGGAGAAATGGATAACTAATAAATGTGAAGGAATAGAAGAAGTAAAATTCAGTGATGCCAAGAATATACATGACGAAAAAAGAGGAATAACTGTCAAGAAAGTATGTGTTTCGAGTAGGTCCATTAAAGCTAAGGATAGAAGCACCACAATGGAGGACGAGCAGATTCTTCTAAGCATAACATATTGTATAGGAAAATTGTTTTAAGATGACCGTTTCAAAAACCAGTGATTGAAAAAGATGTTGGCAGGCCTGACGAAGTAAAGTTTGGGATAAATGGAATAAAAAATAGGAAAGCATGTGGACCTGACAACATTTCAATAGAGTTTATAAAAAAGCTTGACGAGTTTCCTGTGCGAAAAAATCAGAAATAAAATGAATATAATTGACAACTTGGATACTATTCCTCAGTATCTAAGTAAATCCGTAGCTTCATCTAAAAAGACAGTAGTAGTCGAGTGTGAGATGCACAGAATTATCAGCTTGATGAGTCAGGTGACAAAACTAATTTGAAAAGTGCTTCTTGACAGGTAAAAAAACAAGATTTGGACTAAGATTTCAGTCCTACGCAGTTTTTATGCTGAGAATGCTGTCGGTCGGAAAGGGCAGCCGAGATGAGAAGGAGTGTATATCTTTGTTTTATCGGCTACAGCAAAGAATTCGATGAAGTGAGGGACTTTGAACTGTTTCAGGTACTAGAAAATCTAAACATTGATAGGGAGGATCTCCCTTTAGTAAGAAATGTGTATTGAGAACAAACAGCAGCCACCAAGATAGAGAGTGAAACGAGTGAATGTGTACCGATTAAAAAAGGAGTTAGACAAAGCTATATTATGTCTCCAGATTTGTTCAACCTGTACAATGAAATAATTTTGAGAGAATTAGAAGATATGGCTGGAGTAAAAAGGGGAGGTGTCAATAGAAACAATTAAGGTATGAAGATGCTGCAGCCTTTATTCAAAAAGTGAAATAGATTTGCATGACCTGTTGTAGTGTTGGAAAGTGAGAAAAAGGGGCTACAGCTACAGTTAAACATCAAGAAGCCTGAGTGCATGGTAATATCCAAAAAAAGTAATACCAAATTGCAATATTAATGTTAAGGGCAAAGAATCAAAGAAGTACACCAGTCCTCCCATCTAAACGGTATGATTACATCAACTGGAAGATGTCACAGTCAAGGACATCCTCTACAATTTGGAAGTTGTTCTGATTAACAGAACTCTGTAGTTAAAGACGAAACTTAGAATATTATAATGTTCTATGTGCAGGGGAAGGCAACATTTAACTTCTGTAACCAAGGCTGAAGAACGATTGATAACTCATGGCGATGTTCTGAGATTCTAACAGCAACGAAAGAACTGGGAAGATGGAAGAACATGATCGCCTGCGGTCTTGTAGAACATGGCAACTGTAAAAGAAGAGGCCTCAGCTTTTGCATTTTTCTCCACATTTGATTAAATGGCTTGTAGACTTTCATCTAGAAAATTGCCACTACTTTACCTGCTAATCTGACTAAAAATATTCCTAGATTAATGTCCATTGGCCTTTTGTCTCCCCTTTGAGGACTTTTATTTTCTTTAGTCACTTGTTTTCTCTCTCCTTCCTCTTCCTATATATGAACTTCTTTCCCTTATTTCTGTTCCATTCTGTCTTTGTGTTGTGTTTTTGCAGTGCAGTTATCTTAAAATTTGCATTAGCAACTCAATAAATCTCAAATGTTTCTTACTTGAAAAATCCGACTAATAACTGGGATAAAGGTCCAGAGAATACTCTTCAGACTATTTGATCACAAAATATCCTTATTTCTTTCCATGGCTGCAAGTGATTTAAAAATAACGTTGCAAGCGTATTTAGACATAAATTCAATTAGTAAGGCACTAAAAAAAGGTAACATTCCCTCGCTTTAAAAAATAGTCATAAATTTATCTTCAGTCATAAAAGGAAACTTGGGACGATAAAAAAAAACTTGGACCACTCCCAGACTAAAAAAAAATCTAGCTTCGTTTTAGAAACGAGGTATTGAACCGCCATAATTTAAAGAAAAAAGTTATCAACAAGCTGAAGGTTTCCAGGATGACGAGAAAAGAATAACATTGTTTCATTCTCAAAATCACAAAACAACATGATTCGTTACGAGAAAATAAAAAAAATTGGAGAAGGTTCTTTTGGTAAAGCGTTACTTGTTCGTCGGAAAAGTGACAGGAAACAGTGCGTCATCAAAGAGATAAATATTTCTCGGGTAAAGTTTCAATTTTTGTTTTTTTACATCATAACATCCATTTTTGCATAGAATTTTTCTGTTTATCAGCCACCAATTTTGTAATTATTGTTGATGTTCTCTTGTGATTTCCAAGCCTTAGGTGATTAGATTTTGTTGACTAATGTTCCATCAATAAAAAAGTCGAGACTTAACCAAGTGATTTGCAGTATTATTTTTTTCTTGAGTATACTAATACTGTGGTATATAATGTGTATTGTCAATGTTCGCTATCAATAATTTATCACCCGCGGTTCGAAGGATAACATAAGTACTGATGAACGTCAACTTTAGTTGAGGACCTTAGTCTCTGGGCCACAAGTATCGCAAAGTCGCTTTGAAAGTGGGGTCGAATTTAATTCAATACAATTTCTTAATACTTGTTGCACTTTACGACCGAAAATAATGTATCTTTCCAGTGTTGGAGGTATATTATACAACAAGTATAAATGTATTAATCGATGTGAAGTTTGTCAAGCGATCGCACTTCTTCTGTATTTTGTTCAAAGCGACATTATAATTATTTGAAACATTACATCGGCAGTATCAGTGTAGTTTGTTTATGTAGTGCAACTGTTCTGCAATAGAATGGCTTACATTTGCATTGGGATTCTTCAAAACAATGTTATGTGGTTTTTACTTATTGTTGGCTTAGGTGCATATGATGCTTGATTTTCGTGATGTTGACAGACTGTTTATTGGGGTATAGATCTTTTAAAAGGGTCATAGTAAAAATTACCCATTTAGTAATAGGCATGCTACCCATTTACTAACACTGTTAAATTTCGTTTATTTGTAGTTATGTTGTATTTAAAAATTGTTCCTTGAAGACCCCCTCGAAAAATTGTTGTTGAGTGGAGCTCTGGCTCTTTATTAAAGCATTTATTTTTACAATCTAAAAGTAATTTTGATGGACAATTCAACTTGGTCTCTTAAATTTTACTTACTAATCATCATCATCATCGTCATCATATTCGGTTTAACGTCCATTTTACACGCTAGTATGTGTTACTAAACGTGTTATATATATACTGGACATGAATAGTGCCTTTAAGATCCTTGCTATTGTCTATTATCTTATCTCACTTTTGTTACCAGGATATTTTGTTGTTTATTTGCATTTCTTTCGGGGTACAATAAATAGGAGCTCAGAATTTACTTCCATATGCCAATTGTAAAAAATATTGTGAAAGAATTCCATCTGAATTTAAATGTCTCATGAAATAAGATTTTTATTGTTACTCTTATTATTTTCACCTTCAATAAGGCTACAAGGGAAAATGATACTTCTGCATATAGGTTTACCTTTGTCAACAACAGGAAATGGTAGAATTAAAAGGAATCAAGGAAAAATATGGGCAAGAGTTTTTCAGCAATAGGTAGTATTTAACATTAGACCTTGAGCTGACGTGGAGCAGTCAAGTAGTCATCACAGGGTTTAATGATCTATTATTATATACTGATATGAGTAATATATATAAAGAATTAACTAATGACACAATGTGCATTTTTAAAAATATGCTTTTCCACATAAATCTATAAGGATGTGGATCTGCAGATGTGCTTTTTTAAATCAAAAGCTGTCATCAAAGCATGCTGTGTTAACAACCTTTCTCAGGCAGCTTCACTTCAATGCTATACTTACTTATTTACTCACTGTCCATTTATAGTCAATGGACATGTCAGACATGTGTTTGACTTGTAGCTTTGAGCAAAATTTGCCACTTCTCATGATCACCAGCCATTTCTTCCATCAAGTTGAGGGTCTTCAGATCATCTTCAATTGATTCCTTCCAAGACTGCCTAGGTCATCCTTGGTGCCTTGATCCAAACACATCCACAAAGGAATACTTTTTGATTCATGAGAAAAACAAAGAAACAAACAAGCAAGAAACTTATTTTTCCTAACCTGGGTTATTAAATTATGTATCTTTAATAAGATATATAATTACAAAGTGACTTAGAAGTCACATCAGATTAGTATGTGATTGGTTCCCTATTTCAGTTTTACTATGGCACTGGCAGTACTGGACATTGGCAGCTTCTTTTGTTGAAAATGAAATCTATTGAGTTTAATTAGTTTTTTTGATAGACAGAGTTGTGAAAGTGATAAGTAAATAGGATAAAATGTTAAAAACTTTGTTTAGGTTATTTATCTTTTATTTTGTTTGGAAATAAACTATGATATCCGATTGAGTTTCTCATGTAGGGCATTGGTCTTCCTTCTTTGACCATGGTAGCTGGGTGATTTGATGTTTTGCATTGAATACATACAAGTAAGGACCTTTGTATGACTATTTTGCTGCAACAGCTGCAGAAGCTACAAAGGTTGCTGATGGAATATTTCCTTACAGTTATTTATATTATATTATAATATTCTGTATAAACACAATTGTTCTTTCATTGACTGTATTTTTCCATCTGTAACTTAATAGATGGCTATAAAAGAGAAAGAAGAGTCAAGAAAAGAGGTAAATATTTTTTTTTATTGGTGTGTGTTATGAATATTTAAATATTTGCTTATATTATGCATTAATTGGTATATATGGATAAAAAATGATAAAAGCATTGACTGTTGTACATCAGAAAGCATAATTTTTTCCAAAAAGATTGCAAAACCTGTTTGGTATACTACTTAAGGTTTCTGGTTTGCTTGTGAAGGAGGAGGCTTGGTTTCCAGTAATGAAGCTTTTGTCTTTGTTTTTTCAATTTAGAAACTCTCTGTGTATCAATATTCTTAAATAATACACTCACAATGGAAATTTGGAAATATTAAGTTTTGCATACACAGGAGCCTTACATTATCCAGAAAGGATTGATGACAATACAGTTTTCCTTCCTTGGTTATATTTTTTGTTATCATTTTCTCTTATAAAGTCTAAACTGTGTTGCTATTTCAAATTTGTGTAAGTGGTTATCTGGATTTTTACCAAATTTGTGTACAAAATCATTTACTTAGTCATGTAGTTGTTATTTATAAAAACATTTAAATACTCATGACCTCAGTAATGGTTATATTTTTGTGTTTTGAAATGACTTAAATTTTTTGTTGTATGTACATCCAACTGCAGGCCATTTAATAAGATAAATTCCTTATTAAATATTGTTTAGTGTGGATAAATTAATTATTATTGACTGTTTAACTACTTTTTAGTATGTATCTCCTCTGGTAATAAATGTGAAATTGTAATTGTCATGCATGGACAGACTTGTTCACAAGTACTGGTTCACAAGAGCAATTCTGCTATTATTTTGAAAATGAAATAGGATGGTTTTATTTGGTTTTGGGATTTAAAGATTTAAGCGGGAATGACATTTTTTCAAGAGCTTTGAAATTAATGCATTGGGTGCATTTTTTCATGGATTTGTGAGCTACCAAGATTATGTGGATCAAGCATAGTACATTTGTTGACCTAATTCTTAGGTTTATAAAAGGAAGCTGCTTTTCACCAATTTGAAGCCACATCAGAAGCAAACATTTACATGAGAGATGTTAATGGACCAACATTAGATTACAGGGAAGGAAAAGATGTTGTTGTAAGCTGAAAATCATGAAAGTTATCCTAATAAACAGTTATTCAATTTTATATTGTAAGTTAAGGTTACAAATACTAAAGGTTTTCATAACAACCAGTCAGAAAATTGAATTAAAATGTTATATTTAAACATAGACAGTATTAATGACATTGGACATTGTAATGAATAAAGACACAAAGATTGCCGTAAAAACTAGGCTTTACTGAGCTATCAATGGATGCTACATCATTAGTTTACAAAATGGCTGTTGATACAGTGAAACCGCTTACCTAAATACAAATCACAACAGGAAGTCCAACAGACTAAATTAGAAGTTCAGAGTTCTTGGCGAATCATAGTCCATAATAATCATAGTTCATAATAAATCGTAGTTCATAACAATAGTTCATAATAATAAATTATAGTTCATATCAGACATATATTTAAAAATATTGTAAAAAGTTCTTTGTTTATAAGTTTTCTTCCTTTAGTGTTTCTAATACAGCCCTCAGAACTCCAGAATTAGAGAAACCTCTTAAGAGGCATATGTTAGCTTTAATGTTAACACATTGATAAATTCAAGTTGTAATCTTAAATTCCTTTCAGAGGGTTTTCTTGTTGTTTCCACTTTATTCCTTAGAGGCATAGATTAACTCTCAGGAAAGCTTCTGCATTCTCCTGCAAACTTGGACAAATTTAATTAACATTTTATGAGAAAGAGTTTTGCTAAAACATTTTAGGTCCTGATTAAAGCCACATATAAAATGTAGTTTTGCTTAAACCACAAGTCTATTGATTCATGTTATTTATGCATATATTTCTTGCAGTGTATCTGAAGATGCATACCTATATGTATAAACATTTAATTTCTAACACCATTTATAGGTGACAGTATTGTCACAGCTAAAGCATCCAAATATTGTAAGCTACCAAGAATCCTTTGAAGGTAAGTTGCATTTTTGTAATCATAAATATATCTATTTGAATATCATTATTCATTCCTCAAGCAATATTTTTGATGATTTATTTGAATTTTTTCATAAATTTTGGTCTTAAAATCAATCTTTTGGCCTGTTAATGTGATATGTAATAATACATTACATTTCAATATATCTCACTATATATTAAATATTATTATTATGTATAATAAGTATTCATTGATATAATTGGTATAATTTGAAATATTATCTCTAAAAATCATCTTTAGCTTAAAGTTATATGCAGGGCAAAAAAATTTGATATTTCATTCTCCATTAAAAATAATGTGAAAGTCATGGTAAGCCCATTTTGATGCTTTGTTTTATTTTAATATGTTTCTCAGAAATGTTTGTTTGAATTAACAGAGATTCTCATGCAGGCAAATGGATGGAAATAATAGCATTTTCTCACAGATTGATTGAATGTTTAAAAAAGCCTATGTCAATTATAAGCCAAGAGGCTACTAACCAATTTGAAATAGATCCTTGTGTTTGTATTTTACACCAAAAAATTTAATTACATTCTGTATAAAGAAGCACAGGGTGCTTATACAGTTATGGAAACTACCTATACAAAATGCCAGTTTGCATACCAACAAGTGTAAGTGTCTTAATATGGTCAACAATGGTGATCAGAGTTTATGTAGACCAGTAATTGCACAATTACATTATTTTATAAATCATGTTTTAAAACTAAGACTATTATCTGTACTGGTATGAATTTTTTTTTTGGAAGGGAGAGGGGATTAAACTTCTTTTGTTTTACTGTACTGTTAGCTACTATTATTTGAGACAACTGTATCTGTATTTTTATTGAATTATCAGTTATGAATAGGCAGTCAAATTAACAAATTATTCAGGTGTGAATGTAGTTATCATTCCACTGAAATTCATCAGGTGTCTTCCCAAAAGATCATCATTTATCTCTTTCCCCACAAATTTCCACCAGTTATTTGCATCAATGACAAAAGTAATTCCTGAAAATGTTAACTATTTAGCTTTTAGTTTGTTTCCACTGGGTATTATGATGGTTGAAATAATGCTAGAAATTTACTACAACCATCTTTAAATAAGTCTTTTAGGGAATTCACTCCTAAGAAGACTTACAGGTTATGGGGCTTGCAGAAGAGAAGAAAAAATGAGACATTATGTAGATAACCCAGCAGAATGACTGCAGAAGACAAGAGGTTTCAAACAAATGTTGCAGTAGTAGCCATTTAATGTTGGGAGAGCATATGAAAATCAAATACTAAACTAAAGATAATCCCTTCATTGTCACTGATGACATCATAATCTGCTCATTTACTGGTCCAAAATATTTATAAAGTTCATTACACTGTGAAAGCTACTGTAAACTTTCAATTTTTAAATGTTTGAACCTTTTGTATTTCAGACTTTTTGTCTGCTTCTAATTAAATGATATTTTATCATTATTTTTGTTTTTAACTATTGCCTTTTATGTAGAGTTTGGTAACCTAATGATTGTCATGGATTATTGTGAAGGTGGTAAGTGTTATTTTATTTATTCTTGTTTTGCGTTTTTTTATTTTTGAATCATGGTTCATGGTAATTTTTTAAAAGTTTTTTTTCCATAAAGCTATTGGCTGAATGTCACTAGGTGCTTCTGTATATACCCCTATTGAAGGCCACTACACTAATTTTCAAAGTCAGAAGCCAGCAATAAGGTGTCATGAGCCTGTAAATGACCTAGTCTTTTGAAGTATAGTCTAAAAAGGTTCAAACCAGTAATAATGGGTTTGTTGTGGTTGATGCATCACATGGAGACATTTTATGAAGTCATTAAGACTGATTTGAGCACCATATCAATATCAAAAGAGTAAATCATTGATAAATGTTGGATTATTGATCAGAAAAAGCAGAGAGATAGTGGCCATGCTGGACAGAAGATGGGTTGATGTATGGTGCCTCCAGGAGGTCAATAGATACACCACAGCTGTACTAGCATTGGAAGTAATGAGGAAAAGTATAAGTTTTGGTACAGTGGAGGACCAGAAAAGATAAATGGAGTAGGTGTGATGATGAAGTCTGAGCTAGCACACAGTGTCATAGAGGTAAGAAGATATGATGACAGGATGATAGGAAAAAAAATGGTAGTTGGAAAGAAGGTTTGGGATGCTATATTGGTGTATGCTCTGCAGACAGGAAGACCTGCACAGGAGAAGGCCGATTTCTGGGAGAAATTTGGAAATGAAATTGGGCAAATTCCGAGTCTGAGGTTCTGTTTATTGGTGGAGATGTAATTGGCCACATAGGAGATGACAACACAGGCTAAGAAGAAGCTATGGGTAGCTATGGCTATTGAAGTAGAAATGATGCAGAAAGAACAGTACTGGACATCTGCACTTGAGGAGGATACAAGACAAGTGGATTACAGAGAGGAAGATGTAATGGATTGAGACAGGTGGAAGAGGCTCATACACTGCTGAACCCTATTGGAATGGGAAAAGAAGATGGTAAATGGAGAAAGTAAAGTAAAAGTAAGTAAGTAATTAAAGAGTTATCATCATTAAGACCTGGAGGCTGTTGTAAAATTATATTTTTGTTTGATAAAATGGAACTTAAAAATAAAGTACCTGAGATGAGGTCAACACAATTTAAGTTGCACCTGCTTCTGACAGTGATGCTAATAATGATATTGATTAATGCTGTTGATGATAATGAAAATGAATTTAACAAGGAAAATAAATGCTTATTTTGGTGGTTTTGATAATGGTATTCTTGATGTTTTAATATTCTTTGGTCTCTGTTTACCTTTATTATGCTCCTGTAAGAATCTTTTATTGTAGCACTGACGAAATTTCTTGACAGGTTCCCTTTCTTGGTATTAGTTATTGGTGTTATGTGAGGGCCACAAGTATTATGCATGCATGTTGTTAAACCAACTCTTACTGTACAATTGAGATAGCAAAGGCATGGTCTCTTTACAGGATGGTGGTAATAATGGGCAATGATAATAATACAAATTAACTTTTGTTGTGGTGGTTGGCCTTTTTGTAATTTGCATTCACGTAAGGTATGGGCCAATGACAATCTTAGTATTGGCATAAGAATAGAATTATGAAAAAGATGAATCAAAATTGCAGTCCTAAAGAACACAGGAAGAAAGATGACAATTGACACATGTTTTAAAAGTCGGTACGTTCTGGTGCTTTTGAGGTAAGACACAAAGAATGAATTGCAGAGACCAGCAAAGTGGGGCTTGGATTCAGAGGAGGTATCAGTAAAATTTTCTATGGCAGCAGAGAGCCTTGAGAGTAAGTTGATGGAATTGAAAGACTAACAAGAGGAAAATGATAAAGGAAGACATAAGAGCAGCTTGTTTTGGAAAATTTATTAGAGAACTTTTTAAGAGCAATTTATTACTTCAGGAATGGACATGAGAATATAGCATTGTGATGGTAGGAAAAAGAGTGGGGTCTAAAAGCTAGAGGAGGAGAAAATAGGCACTAAGTTTTTGTTGGGATTCAACCAACCAGTGAGAGGTTACTGGTAGGAACTTATAACTGTATTTGGCTGCAGTAGTCCATTTCATTCATGAGACAGTCATTCACTTATACAATTACAGTCTATCCATAGTAGTCAGTGAGTTTTGTACCCTGAAAAAAGGTTGATCTTCATAGCAGTAGATCGTTTTATAAGGCTTTTAGACCAAAGAGTTGAAAAAAAGAAGTCTCTTCAATGCTACTGTTGATCAGAATAATTTATGGGAAATGCGGTTTTCTTTTTTGGTTAATAAAAAGACATTTCTTATTTGAACCACTGAAAGTAACCAACTACTTGCCTCTACACTCAGGTTTGGGGTCATTTTCTAGAAAGCCTATTTCATCCAGGCTTTCAGATGTATATAAACTTATTTGTAGACAATAATGACATTTTAAACATGGTTTTATGTATTCTGGGGTGTGCTCTTGTCCTCTGTATTCTTTTTACTTGACTCAGGTTTTAACTGTAATATTTCTTAGTTTCCAAATTTCTTTCGTTTACAAGGGGATCTTTATGAGAAAATTACCAATCAAAGAGGGATAAACTTTTCTGAGGACCAGGTATTAGAAAGTCATCTTATTTTCATGCAGTTTTAAAGTTGTGATGCCTTAGTTGTGTGGTTTGATTTTATGTAAGCTGAGACTGCTTGTCATCTTTATTAGTCTATGATCTCACCATCGTATCGAGTGGGTTAGCTTGTTAATTATTTTGCGTGCTTGGGAGATACCTATATGATTAACTGCTATTTTGCTGGCCTTTTTTGAAAATTTTGATTTGAAAGTAGTTCTGCACAAAGAACCTAGCCCTAATGTTACAAGGTTTCTGTTTTGTTTCATTTATTTCTCGCTCTCGCTCCTGTACTTTATTTTCTAATTTTAGCTTTTTTATCCAAAAGTAACTCCCCACCTAGTAGTAGTATTTTTTCGTCTTATAAAGAGTAAATCCATTTTTATAAGGTTTTTTTCCATCAGTTAAAAAAGGACTCAATTTCTTATGTACTTACTTAATGAAAAATGAATGCCTTAAATAAATGGTTATATGGTCTGCTTGACATACGATTTATTTATGGCGTCATCATTAAATTGCATCACAACATACTGCATTGACAGCATTTATGTTATACAAATGGTTTAATTGCATATCAATGCCAGGCAGTACATAATTAAATCAACTTTTGGAGAACATCCTGGAAGGAAGCATTTAGAAGCGGAGGGTTGAAGGTGAATATGGAAAAGACGAAATTGATGTTGACTGAGGAGGAAAGAGGTATAGTTGTAGAGTCAAAATTGTATCCTTGTGGTGTATGTGGGAAAACAGTAAGGGCAAATGGTGCGTTTTGTCAAGGATGTATGAAGTGGATACATGCAACATGTCATGGAGTGAAGAGATTTGGAAGGAAAATGGCAGAAAGTTTAAAGTGTAAGAGTTGTTCTAAAGGCGAGCAGCAGGCTGATGATGATGGTGATGAGCAAGTGTTTTGTGGCTTGGAAAAGGTAGATTCCTTTTGCTATCTTACAGACAATTTAAACGCATGTGGAGGAAGTCAGCTAGCAGTGGTCTCTAGACTTAGAATGGGATGGAAGAGCTTTAATGAGTTGAAGGACATCCTGTGTAGACAAGCAAGACTGACATTAAAAATGAAAGGGAAGATCTATGCAACGTGTGTGAGGCCTGTAATGGTTTATGGTGCAGAGACATGGGTTGTGAAAGCAGATGAAGAAAGTTCACTGAATAGATGTAAAAAGGGAATGCTGAGATTGGTCTGTGGAAGACTTAGTGAAAGAAAAAGTAAAAAAGATTTGATGGGTTTGACTGGATTAAAGTCTGGAATTGATGATGTTGTGTGTGTGGGAGGGAGAGAGCTGTCTGAGATGGTATAGGGATGTATTGAGAAAAGTAGACAATGAAAGTGTAAAGAGAGCAATGATGTTTGAACTTGAAGGCTGAAGAGGACGAGGAAAACCTCCAGTGAGGTGGAGAGACAAGATGGAAAAAGATGCCGGAAAGATTGGCCTTAAAAATGAAGATGCACAGGATAGAACAAGATGGAAACCAATCATTGGTCGGAAGTCGCTAGCCCAACGATAGATGGAAAAAATCCGACTATAAACAATGGATGGATGGAGAACATCTTCGTGACAGGATTCTATCCTAGAACAGAATTTGTAAATTTCTTTGTATAAAGCGTTTTTTTAATTGGTTATCCTGTGTAAATGTTAATAATAAATGAAAAATAAAAAAATAAAAAATTTAATTATTTATTAGATAAACAAATAAATACGTACCCCAGACTTATTGACCTAGACTAGTTTTCTTCTCATTGACTGTAAAGGGAAATACCATTGTGATGTTACATACTTAAAACCATGTATTATAACCTGGGAGGACTAAACAATGGTTTCATACAAAAAAGATTTTTTAGTAATAATTTGCTCTAGTGCTTGTGAAAACCCAAACATTGAGTTGACAACTATGTTTTTGTATTTAAGGCAGCATCAATTGCTTTGTTTTAGACGCACAGGAATTTTGGAGACTAGGCAGTTTGGAAACATTCCATAGCTGGGTTCTTACTCCATTTTGGGTTGCTAAAAACAATTCTTTGGCTTTTTAAATGTAGTCAGTGTGAGATTTACTTTGTGGAAAAAATAATTCATGTATGGTTTTTAAATGTTTTCGACAGACTCCTTCAGATGTAAAGTGCTATCTTCAATCCAAACCTTCTTGTGTTTTAATCGCTGAAAAAATTACTAAATAATTGAAAATTTTCATTCTTGCACCTTTTTCTAAAATCGTGGTAGCAGGAAAGCCTTAAACCAAATCAAATGCTTTGTTTAGTGTAATGTTAATTATCGTTATCACTTGTTATGTTTGTCTTGCTGTTGTATGCCAATTAAAAGACTACATTCTTTTTTGTACGATAAACATTAAATGCGGATGTCAAAGATAATTTGTGGCCCCCGAAAGAGTAGAAGTAATATTGAAATAAAATTTTCTGTTTTTTTTAGTAATTTTGATAAACGGTTATACGAATAATGAATTATTACTACTTGCCTTATTTCCTACATTGTTTTTTGGTTCAGGTTCTTGACTACTTTGTCCAGATATGCCTAGGACTAAAGCATATTCATGATCGAAAAATTTTGCATAGGGACTTGAAATCACAGGTAATTATTAGTAGTTGCTTTGGTTGGTCTTCGTCATTGATTGAATTATCCTCTTAAGATTAAATGCCATTTACTGCAAAACCTGATCCGCGTGCCTTAATGTAATCAGTGCATCTGGACTTTGAGACAAGTTTATCACTTAATTAATTGGTCAAGCCCTAAAATTAAACAGTGGGAGTCAAATTTGAGTTGGCTTCCAGGTCCGGAGCAGATCCCTTCCTTTAACTTTGGTAATACTTATAACCATATTTGCACCAGTATTAAAAGTATCACAGCATAACACTTTAAGCCCCATTACCCATCCGTTGTAGACATGCCTTTCTTGCTTGGTATTCAGTATTACCAACGTTCACTTTGCGAAAACTGCCAATTTTTATTAACCTAAGGGTTCAAAAACACCAAATTCAGCAAGCACGACTGACAGATTTACCAAAAAGGGCGCAGCGTTTGTGATCATAAGCGTCGAATGCAAGACGCGCTTCTGTATTATCCAGAAAGTGGATGTATAGGCTAATTCGTACAATCACATATAACAAATTGTTTGTGGTATGTGACTATCACAATGTTTACTGTCACCACATTAACTATACCACTGTACTATGTATACTAAATCAGCCAATTTCCAAGTCAGCCGTACTATATTTTTCTATTGTACTTTAATATGATGAATTAAGCCATATAATAGTGCCATGCTAAACTGTGCTTCGTTAAATTATTCTCTACTTTTCCATACTGTACTACACAGTATCTAACCATAGCATTCTATACTATTCTCTACTATGTCGTAGAATTTTATGCTATACCATATTGTACAGTACTTTTACTACAGTAGACTATACAATGTAGATGTCAACAGTATTATGTGGAATGTCGATACCACAATACAAAAGTATAAAGTGATAGTTTTAAAAAATATTTTGAACAAACTTTCAAGATTCTAAGAAGGGTCTTTCTTAGGAGATGTAAGCATGTATCGATTGTACAGTTTAAAGCTTCTATCAATATCTAAGCTAAAATATATTATTCTATGACAGTTTAAAATAAGTTTAGTTCACCCGTGCATACCACCAAAGAAAACCATTACCGTTTTTCTCTCTCTTTTTATCACTGTATTCAGAATATTTTTTTGACTAAGCACGGGATTGTTAAACTAGGAGATTTTGGTATTGCAAGAGTTCTGAAAAGGTGAGTCCTAGAATTTTTTTCTTGGGTCATTGATTTCTCCTCAAAATATTTTGCCTCATCTGACGAGACTTGTATGGAATGATTTATTTGTTAAGAATTATATAGATTCAAAGCTCTCTTGCACTGCCTCATTTTTATAGTGGTAATACCCCTGTCATCATTTCTGCCATTTTGTACGCAGTTTTTTCTTGGCAGGGTCAAAAGCTAATTCATTGCCAAGGATTGTTAATTGTTGTTAAAGAGAGAGAAGAGAGAGAGAGAGAGAGAGAGAGAGAGAGAGAGAGAGAGAGAGAGACAGACAGACAGACAGACAGACAGAGACAAAAAGATAGAGACTAACTGTTTACCAAATGTTGTTTTTCTACACACTCTTTATATTGTTTTTGTACTGTTCAGGACTGAAGTTTGTTAAGAAAGCATAGAGTCTCCTTCTTGTGTTACTATCGTTTACTATGTGACTACGAATTCTTTGCAAGTCTTGTTTAATTCTAGTAATAAGTACCCATATAACATAATACTTGATGCAAAATATAGAAAGGGCATGAAATATGATAATAGTTACTTGATCATCGAATCTCATTGTTTACTGTTCCCTCAGAATAGCGTTTTCAATTGGTGTAGGACCAGTATACCTGTCGTTTATTGCCCCACTGCTCTTCCGTATGTTGACCAACTCACAAGAATTCCATTTACAAGATACCTGAGTCCGTTTGATACGAATCAGTAGTCTTAGTTGGAGATGTACAAGAATAGAACTACTGAATTAGACTAGAAGGCCCAGTTTTCCACCTTAGAAATACGGTTTTTCAAATAATTTTTTTCATTTTGATATATTCGTTCACAAAGTAGCATTAACTTCAGTCAAATTTTTAACCAAACAATATGCGTGACAAAGATTGAATACTGCCTGTTGTATTCCTTCTCTGTTTTAAAGATGTAACACATGGTAGTATATTCGTAATTTTAAGAACATAGAAGTACCCGTTATGTAGTTTAAGAATATTCTGATTTGCTTTGTTAAATGGTGCTTGATTGAACCAGATTTGAGTGGTCTGAAGCTTCGCCAAATTTGATAGCGCGGAATTCATGGGCCATTCGTTGCCAGCCTTAAAGAATTCATCAAAGTCACCACATTTGTGCCTTGAATAATGTCTTATCGCTAATCGGAAGCCGGGTTTTGTCGTTCCTTCTTTTAGCACGATGGAGTTGGCAAGAACTTGCATTGGAACGCCTTATTATTTATCACCAGAAATATGTGAAAATAGGCCTTACAACAATAAAAGGTAAGCGTTGCATTCTATTATTTTCTCTGCACCTGTCTCATAACCACATGACTTAAATAAACTTTGTTTGTGAAGGGATTTATTTCCCAAATTTCGGAAAGTATTGGCATACATTATTGCTTTCTTGATAAAAGTTGTGAAATAAATTGAAGAAAGAAATTGGCTATTTTCCTTCGCAATTTTTTGCCTCCCTTTGTCGTGGGAATAGGATGTTTCTTAGTTCAGTGAGAAATCCAACGTTAACAACCACAATAAAGAGTGATGCAGTTGATCGGAAAATTTTCTTAAAATGGGAAAGGAAGCATTGAGGTGTATTAAGCAGGCTGTACAAATTTGATCACTTTTCCTCGTCCAATTTTTGAAGTAGTTATTTACAGTTATAAAAGGTTTAATTTTAGGTTTCTCAGGTCACTATTATTAATCATAACCGTGAATACAACGTTCGGGAAGACAAGGCTAGTACTTGAGGTACTCATATTTTTAGAACTCTTCTAATGGTGTAAAAAGTGATTATATTTAACAGTTTAAAAATTTAGCAAACTTTTAATTTGTTTTGGAAAATATGTTCATGGGAAAATTTTAAGTCAGGTTAAATTTTGGTTCGGAAAGATTTTAGTCACTATGCCAAAATGTAGTAATAGTCCCTTAGCATCCTTCCGAACAACATTTGTTTTCGAAATGATCCCGGTGAGAGTTTATTACTGGTAGTTCTGTTGCACAGAAGATGACCGAAATAAGTACGGTAGAAGCTCTGAATGATTAATGTTTTCCTTTGGTTTACTGGGCAGTATCATCAGAATCGATAAGTACAAACCTCATAGCCCTTATTATAATCTTAACAACGAGGATCATAGGATTTGACGTTTATAATTACTGGCCTCGCGGCTTTTGCTGAGCAGTGGTGACCTCCTGAAATGCAAAGTCAGTAGTTGAGTATCGTTGATAAATATTAAATATTTTTGCTCAAAGATAAGCAGTGTACACTCTTAACAAGACCAAACTTTTTCGAAATGTCTCAGAAATCATGGAACTTGGATGCTTTTTATTGTTTTGTTATTCAGATTGCTTCAATGGCATAACTTCTGTATCCTACAGGTGCAGCAGCAGCATGAAAGCAGCAATAGTAGTAGTAGTAGTAGTAGTGTCAGTTTCATCAATTTGTCAAGTTTTGGTTCCGTAAAGCAATTATTCCAAGAATTTCCACGTTTTTTCAAGACTATGAACGGCAAAAGAAAATGTATTTTAAATATGAAATTATGTGCATCATATGTTTGGGATTTTTAATTCCATACCCAGAAAAAGAAATACTTTGGCATTTAGCTTCTTCAGCTTGTCATTGACTTGTAAACTCCACACGTAATTAAAGCTTGTTTTATTACGCAAATTTTGTTTATGTTGCAGTGACATTTGGAGTTTGGGATGTGTTTTGTATGAACTGTGCACATTAAAACATGCGGTACGTAGCATTTTACAGTGTAACTATTTCAGGTTGCTTACTCGGGTGAAGTAGTTAAAAGCTTAAATAAAAACAATTGTATACTTTAATATGACATAACATCATATCAGATCATATCATATATCATATCATATCATATCATATATCATATCATATCATATCATATCATATCATATCATATCATATCATATCATATCATATCATATCATATCATATCATATCATATCATATCATATCATATCATATATCATACATATCATATCATAATCATATCATATCATATCATATCATATCATATCATATCATATCATATCATATCATATATCATATCATATCATATAATTAATATATGAAATGTTATTTCATCTGTCATGCCTCATGTGTTTTATGTTCAATTCTGTATTTTCCGCATACAGTGTATGGTAAATGCCACCTGATGTTGTTTTTATATAACTATATGGTAAATGTTTTGTATATTTTTTGTTTACCATTTTTCTTCCACTTAGTTCGAATCTGGAAACATGAAAAACCTTGTATTGAAAATTATAAGGTACACTTTGCTATTACAAAAAGTACCATTTTATGTTTTTCATTTTCTATAGTTAAGTGTAATTGTGTATGTAAGAATACTCCACAGGCTTTGGGGGATACTTTTTAGCTGTTGTACTTAAAAGGAAGTTGCCTACTATAGAAAAACTGATTTAGGTCATGTCATTCGGTTTATGCTGCTACGATACTGTGCAGGATATACTGTTTTTAATTTTTTACAAAGCGGCTTAACTTTGAACTTTCTGCCACTTTTCAATAAAATGTTATCAATAAAAATATCAATTGGTAACAAGTTGGGTCATTTTATATCATTTGACTCCCATATTGAGCGAAAGAAATAAAAAAAAATCGTCTTTCGATTAAACGGATAGGGGAGTGAAATATGTCTCGATCTGTAAGGTATTGATATGATAAAGTGATGTAATGTGAAAAAGAAATTAAAAAAATTTTTTTATCTGCAACATTAGATACAAGGTGGTTTGTTTTGCTCTTGGATCTCAAGGATGTAGGGTTGACACGCTGGGGGTAACCAGAGTATTACAATTTATAAGCAGCCATGCTAAAGGTGGTGAGAACCAGGGTAGAAGTACAGGCCTTAACTTGTAAAAATTTTCTTTTTCAAGAAATATATTTGATATTTAATTACCAGCAAATATTCAATAGCAGAGGTGATTGACCTTTTGTTTAAAGCACATTTCTTGATAGTGTTATGTATTACCATTTGATGACATTTAACTTTGTTTTTTTGGGGGAGATTAAGAGTTTTTCATTTTTGTAAAAATCAGCTAGGAGTGATATTTCAACAAATACACTAGTTGCTTGGTAGCCCTATTCCATATTTAGGAGTGCTTGGTAATATCTACCAATCTTTCTAGCTTCTGTACTTCCATCAATGTGCACAAGTTAGGGTAACTTGATTTATTAACTTTTTCACACTCGAGGAAGTGAGCACTGATTTTTCTTCTGACTCTGAGAGCAATAAGTGTTATCTTATCTAGTAGTTATAGTGGTAATTTTTGCCGAGTATGAACTTTTCGAGCCAACGATATGTCGAGAAAATTTTGGCGATTTTGCGACAGCAAGAAACTTTAATTGAAGGAAAGTCAGAGTTCGCGTGTAGACCAAATATTTAAACGGGAAGTGAAAATAGGTAGTATCTAGCACCAGCAACGCAACTGATCCAACAGACTCTTGACAGGGGACAACGACAGATTGTCCTTGACGCTCGGATCGAACATGACAGATGATCACAATGACAAAAGGACCCACTGAAAAAATTATCGGATAAGAAACAATGTTGCAACGGTGTAGAAAATTTTACTTACAATACCAGATATATAAATCAAGATTGAAACGGCGAAAGAAAACATCTTTTTCCTAAAGCTAACAGAAGTTTTAGAATACTCAGTGAGTGTTTCATTTCGTTTAAACTGTATGACTTATATTAGGTCCCCACGAAAATCCCAGCCTTGAACTTATGTTGGTGTCGAAATTGTTATTTAGTTTCTGTTTTTGATATATTGAATCGAACTATTGTTATATTTGTCATGTCGTTTTGAGGTTTTCGTTTTTTTGCTTTCCATTCTTATTGTTAACAGAGGTTCTTACCCACCACTTCCAAACCGATATTCTCCAGATATGAGGAGTCTTGTTGCTCGCTGTTTTAAAAGATCGCCGTCGTAAGTAACTTATTTGTTTTCTGATATTGAATTCTTAATGAATTCTTTCATAGCGTTTTTTTACCATTTCAACTTAAACTGGACAATCACCATGTTTTCTGTTTTTATTAAGATGTTTTTGTTTATTTTTGTGAATTTTCATTGTTATTCTTATCAATCACACTTGATGCTAATGTTTATAGTCTGCTCTGCTCAACAGCAGTCAGATTTAAAGGACAGCGGAATGATGCCATCATAATTAAGGTTGGCCATTCGAATATGTCCCAATGTGCAAGACCTTATTGATGGGTACATGCCAGTGTTTACTGTATCATACTAGTTATGTTATCTTGTCTTAATGGTTTAAAGACCAAGCTTATATAATCAAAGTGATAAGAAGGTTAAATAATTATCTGAACATCCAAAATAATTGTAGGGTTAATGCTCTATATAGCACACAACCGAGGAGTTAATAGAAGTTATTGGTCACAACCTGTAGACTCGTACCATTTGCGTTATGAACAAATAAGCAAATATTGAAGAATGCTCTTTATGTACTGTACTGTTTTTGTTTATTGAAATGAGGCGTTAATTAGCAAACTGGTTTGCCTCTAAGATGTACTTGAAACCATTCCTAAGAGTAATATAGACGCCCAAACTAAAGAACCTTGATTCTATATACCGCTCTCAGTTTTAACTTGTATCTGCAGTAGATCTAAATCACAGCAACAATTGATTTCCTTTTTTCTTTATGATGGCAGCATATTATTTTGAAAAGGGAATTACTTGGTATTACGGTGAGTATGAAACGTAACTGAAACCTGTATCAACTGTTATAAAGAGAGAAAGTATATAAAATGACCATACATGGGGTTATGTAAATTGATCCTAGAAGGCCGCGCCAGTGGTAAAGGGACCAAGAAAGAGGGAAACGTCGCTGGAAAAAAAAAGATGACATCAAGACCTGGTTCGGGTTGCCATCGTAGGACTCTAAACGTTATTGTACTGGACAGAGAACTATGGCGAAGTTTGTGCTATGCTTGATCGTATTTTGTACATATCTTAGAAAACGAAGTATTCGTTTAGTGTTATTACTGATGCACGGTAATGATTAATGGTTTCTTTTATAGAATTCTGACTGTTATTCGGAAGTACCTAGTATGGCATGTGTCATAAAACGGCGTTTAGTTCTTTTGCCAAAAATAGTTCTTTAAATCAATTTGTGTCTTGTAAGGAGTGAACCCATTGATGTAGATAGTTTTTGCTTTTGTGAATACTGTGAATACACCACTTCGGTAATTTTTTCTCTTACCGACTAATTCTTTGCTTCGTTTCGTTTATCAACAGAGAAAGACCTTCAGTCAATACAATACTCAAAAAGACATTTATTCAAGACCGGATCAGGAAATTTTTGTCGCCAGAGGTAAGCAATAACTTTTTAGAAAATAATGATATATGTTCCGTTTTTTAACGGTTTGTCATAATGCGAACTATCTAAAGGAGTCGTGAACTCGCTTTCACAAGGCCTGTATTTCTTATGGAAAACCTTTTAATAATTAAAATGTAAAAGGATTGTTTTAAAAGTCAGTTGGTAGTTTTCATCATTAACATCCCTGCTTTCTATGTTTTTGTCTACCTTTGGCCTCTCAGATCTGGGAAAAAGTGTAGAAAACTCAATCAAGTTTTAATAGTTGTTATGAAAATATTAAAACGTGTTTTCTCATTGAATGGTGATAATATTGTGTGCATAGTGGGGTACTATAGTATATAGCAAGATTTTCTTTGCCATCAAAAGAACTAACGAATATAGAATAGATTTGTGATGGTTTTCGTAGAAATAAAAAAAGGATACCCAAATAAAATTTTACAATACAGTGTCAGAAACGGAGAATAACCACGTTTTTGATGCAGAAAATTCACCTTTGAGCTTGATACACAAAAATGAAGATTTTAGAGAGGTTAATTAGACCTGTCGTAGATTTCTGTTCAAAACAGCAGCCGGTAAAAGTGGCATGAAGAGGACAATCTGACATGTGAAGTTTTTTGTAAACGACTGGCTTTTAGAATTCTTGCTACTAAGGTTTTCACCTGGCTTCTAAAAAATTAAAAAAACAACACCAATTTTATCCATGCAGCCACAACTTGAACTACAAAATAAAAAAGTCGTCCAAACTTCTGATATACCAAATAATTAGAATGTAGGAGATATTTAAAATTTTTGAATTTATTGATGGCGATAATGATGATGATGATGGCGATAATGGTAATATTTATTGGGTTAACAATGTATTGTTTTACAATTTACAATTTTTGGGAATGACGATTTCTTATTAAAAAATATACCCAGTGGATCTTCATTAGTTAGCTATGATACCTTCCTCGTTTAGAGAGTCCAGTGATCCCGCCTTCCCCAGCTTTATTGGCCACAGTAAGTTTCGAGTGATGGAATCGAATGTTTTGGTGAGGTCAATGGCGGGGTTAAGTTTTGTTTTTGGCAATTGTTTGTTCAAGTAGGGCAGTGAAAAGGTGATATCTTTGGTTGAATGGCCTTTTCTTTAGACACACTGTATATCGGGATATGATATGTTAATAACTAATGAAATGGTTGTGAAAAATCCTTTAAAAGAGATTTCCTACGCCGTCACTCAAAGTAATACTGTTGTAGGTTGGAACTAACGGATGTATGCGGTTCCCTGTTGGTGTAAGCTATAGGTTTCTTCAAAAGCCCAGAAGAGAATTAAAAGGTAATGAAGAATAACTACAATTTCATAATGCGGTTTACAACTGAAAATTTCACGACTGATTGACATCGACTGGAGGTGGGAATTGGAGGAGGCTGCACAGTATCGGTGATTTGGTTTGCGGTTATTATGGAAATGATCTAAGATCTGCCGAGTGTTCAGAAGAAACAGCAAAAGTGAAATCCCCAAGGAAGCCTTTATAGATGATGTGACGCAACTAACACAAGACCAATATACAATGTAAAACGTTCTGTCGAGACTGAGCGAACTCATCACTCAGTCGAGAATACGTTTTAGAGGGAAGAAATCTCGAAGCCTGACATTCAGCAAGGGATGGCAAAAACGATTTAGTTTAAGATGTTTTGGAATAGTATGTTAACAGTGAAAGAACTGCCTTTTAAGAGCCTATGCCGTTAATATTCTGATACAATATCAGATATAGGTCATGGAATAGAAATTATGAAACAAACTGAGGAAGGACGCCAAACAATGGCTAAGTCAAAATTACCAGGAAAGTGTAAGATTTGGTGTTTGCAATTTGGCTTGTACCCATGTCTTGCTTGGCCCATGTCCATTTACGAGATAGCTTTGTTAAGAGTTGAAGTTAGCAAATATAATGTAGTGTTTACTTTCGGAAATGGGTAGGTTTACCCCGCATTACCAACAATTCAGAGTAGTATCGAAGGAAAAAAGCACTACAATTGCCAGTTACATCTACCGTTGGAATCTACAAAGCGCTTATGACGTTGAAGAAATCAAGGGATACGGGAATATGCAACCATCCAAAGGATCTGAAGAAAACCAAGGAATGGAATACTGAAGAAGAAACAGCTGATGTCACTGAAACATCGTGCTATAGCTGGCGGCTTCCAGGGTGACCAGAAAAGCATCAGTTTGATATATTTAACCATGTTTAGCAATGACCATCAGAGAAAGGAGAGAAGCAGTTAACGTCAGTTTCAAAGGTAGGGACATTGATAGGAAAGAATTTTATTTGACCAAATGCGCTNACATCTACCGTTGGAATCTACAAAGCGCTTATGACGTTGAAGAAATCAAGGGATACGGGAATATGCAACCATCCAAAGGATCTGAAGAAAACCAAGGAATGGAATACTGAAGAAGAAACAGCTGATGTCACTGAAACATCGTGCTATAGCTGGCGGCTTCCAGGGTGACCAGAAAAGCATCAGTTTGATATATTTAACCATGTTTAGCAATGACCATCAGAGAAAGGAGAGAAGCAGTTAACGTCAGTTTCAAAGGTAGGGACATTGATAGGAAAGAATTTTATTTGACCAAATGCGCTCAAGATTAGTTTGGGTGGTAGGATGGGAGAAGAAGATGGTTGAAAGAAAGTTGAGTTAAAATGAAATCGGAAATTGAAGTACATCATCTTTAAGCTTTCTTGTACGATCAACGTATATTTTGCCATCGCCCACGAATCTCGTAAGATGGTTATCGTGACAAATGCAGGTGTGGAAAACTTGGTATCCTAAAACATGTTATTGAACTGGTAATTGTTTCAGTAATGATATATTGAAAAGAAACACGACGAGATATTACAGATCATCCACAATGCCACCAAACTTCTTCTTCTTTCGGCTGCTCCCTATTATCAAGGGTTGTCGCAGCGAATTTTAGATCCCCATACAGCGTGATCTTGGGTGTACTCGCAGCTATGTCCCTTTTCCATCATATCAAGTTTGCTGTTATCCATCCATCTTTTTTTGGCCTTCCCCTTTTCCCCCTTCCTGGCACGTCCACCCTTAGCACACTCTTCCCGACGTAGTCCTCTTCTCTTCTCAGCACGTGTCCGAACCACCTCAACCTAAGAGCCTGTTTCTCACTATCTCGGTGCCCAACATATCTCTCGAGGTAACACACAGAGACCGTTTAAGCATCCTCATTTCGCCTACGTTTATCTGTTTCTCGAGTCCTGCTGTAAAAGGAGCTGTTTCCATGCCGTACACAATTGCTGGTCTCTCCGTTTTCCTTTATACTTTACCCTTTACTCTCACTGGAGCTCTGTTGTTGCAGATCATTGTCGTTGTCCTCTGCCAACTGCCCCCCACTAGCCATAATCCTTTTCTTTTCCTCTTTGTCACTGCCTCAGTCGTCTTGGGTAGTGGACTTCAGGTACTTAAATTTGTCACCATTTGACGTCCTCACCAGTAATCGTGATCGGTGGTAGATTATTCGCATTGATGATGCACGCGTACTCTGTTTTTGACCGGCTGACGTTCATTCCTCTTTTCTCCAAGGCTTCCTTCAAGTTCTCCATATCTCCTGCTTCTTCTTTCATACAATTCATCAGTACAACATCTGCAAACATCATGTTTCCAGGGCCTGATCCCCTGATGGGATCAGCGAGCACGTCCATGACCACTGAGAACAGGAAAGGACTCGAAGCTGAGCCTTGATCTAATCCAACTTTAACTTTCAATGGCTCAGGCTTACCAGCCGCGCACTTCACCACTTTTTAGCATCCACCAATGTTTCTCTTCCACGTTAATCTCCTCCGCAGGTCCTTTGCGTTTCTCCCCTACTTCTTCTCTACTTTCCCTTTCATTTACCTCGTTCATTGGGTTCTTGTAATGCTCCTTCCATCTCGTTAGGATGTCTTCTTCCGAATTCAGAATATGACTTTTGCGTTCATAATCATTTTAAAATGTTGTACGTCCTTGGGACCTTGACCAATCTGTTTTGCCGTGGAATTTACACTTTTCTATCCTTCCATTGTTACAAGTTTAATGTACAGCTCCTCGAAAGCCTCAAACTTGGCTTTCGCCACACTCTTTTTCGCTTCCTTGCTGGCATTACGGTATTCCTCGCTGTTCTCATCAGTTTGCGTTTTTCTCCATTTCTTGTATATCTCGTTCTTCTTCCGAAAGCATTCCTGTACTTCGTCATTCCACCACCAAGTATCCTTGCTTGGTTTCCCCCCACCTGACCTTTCACCGAGTATTTTCTTGGCAACCGACGTGATTGACACAGACGTAATATCATAGTCAACCGGGAACACTTCACCAAGTTCCTTTTTCACTTCCAAGACAAAACTATGTCTGCGGTCTTGTTCATTGAGCTTTCGCCATCTGATCTTTCGTTCCGTTCTCTTTGTCCTCATTGCTCTGACATCAAATTTATCCCTGCAGACAACCAGTCGATGTTGACTTAAAGCTTATTCCCTTGTCACTGCTTTGCAGTCTATGACTTCCTTAAGGTGTCGTCTCCTACATAGGACGTAGTCGATCTGAGTCTTGTTATTGCCGCTGTGACAGTGATTCTTTGTGCATTAGTTTTCATGAAGTAAGTGTTGATTATTCCCAACTCGGAGCTTGTTGCAAACTCAACCACTTTTACTCCTCCTTCATTCCTTGCCCCCCAGCCATACCTTCCCATAACATGTTCATTTCCAGTTTGTCTTCGCCAACATGTTTATTTAGGTCTGCACCGATGAACACTCTTTCCTCCCTCGAACCTCTTGTCATAGTGAAATCCAGCTCTTTCAAGAACTCCTCTTTCTCCGTAACATCAGACCCTACTTGTGGTCCATATGCACTGATGTTGTTGGTCTCCAAGCCACTTAATTAAAGTTTCACCCATGTTACTCTCTCACTAACTCGGTTCACTTCGATTGCGTTTCCAACTATGCTTCTTCGAAGGATGATACCAACCCCATTTCTCTTGTTGCCCATACCGTACTAATATACCTTGTAACTGTCACCCTTTTATCTGGCTTTTGGACCTTTACATTTAGTTTTCTGGGCACGACAAATGTTGACGCTCCTTTTTTGCATGAGATCCACTACTTCTCTTTGGCTTCCGGTCATGCTGCTAACATTATGGGTGCCTACTCGTTGGTTCACTTCCTTCATCTGTTCTCACTTCCTGGTCTGCTTCCGTCTTACTGGAGCTCCTCCCCTTCTACGTCAAGTAAGTCTATTTCCACCAGTATGACAATTTCCAGTACTAGGCTGCTGACCCACAGTACTGGCGGTCGTTGTTGACCCAGGCCCGACCGATTGGGTATTGCTTGCTTTTGATTTTGATTTATTCGCGTTTGTTTTCGGGACGTGTTTTCCGGCAGGATGTCTTTCCTTACGCTAAACCACCAGTTATAAGCGGTTGGTCTAGCCTTTGTTTGACCCACTCACAAGGTAGCGATTGGTGAGTGGTGAGACGCATCCACACGCCGGTGGGCCCTGCACACAGCACCTTACTTGGAGCTATTCCTCCAATGGCAGGTTTCGGGCTGACATAACCTAGCCACTGCCTCGTTAGCTGGGATCCGCGGAGAAACCATCTCCAGGGCACACCACGAGGAACTGAGGTTGGCTTGGTCGTGGGGTGGGGCACAGGCAGCCTACTTAATTTCGCTTTTTGCCCATAAGAGGCTAGTCTATCCTGTTTTTCACTAGGTTAGCAAACACTCCACGCCCCTTTATGCCCCCCACAATGCCACCAAACGTGAAATCTATTTCATTACACCTGTAAAGTTCACAGAAAGCATGCAGAAAACGCTTTATTGCATTCGTATGACCGTTTATTACAAACTAAAAGAGGCAGAGATGAATGGCAAGAGCTGGGAAAGGACGTGAGGGGTTGCTTTTCCCCAATACCAATGAAAAAGAAGGCAGGCATTGCTGTCTGGAGCATTAAAAGGAAGATAGTATAGAATATTTCGTAGAGTTGACCGTACCACATGAAGGTGGCGTCGATTCTGTCCAAGTGAAAAAGGACGCAAGTTATGAGCAGCTATTAAAAGAATGTAAACATTCGAACTGAAATGCAACACATATATCTGTTTAAGTTAGATGCAGAGAGGTTTTTGAATTAGGGGCACTCAGTCGCTTGGGTACTAGCTAGCTTTACGTTGAAAATGTCTTAATATATGTAACTTGCCAAGGTACTACCCCAGAGATACTGGTTATATCTAAAATGGTTCTTTTGTGGATGTCTTTTGGAACACCATTTTCCAGGTATTCGTCGCACTGGTTTCTAAGGTTCGGGAAATTCATTGCCAAAAGCATAGAGGGGACTATGAATGCCGTTGCTTAGGTATTTTAATGTTGTTTGGAATCACTAAAATCAATATTTTATTTATTCACTTCCTATTATTCTGTACACTATTCATGAACTTTGATTGTTTATATATATATATATATATATATATATATTTTTTTTTTTCAGTTTTTTAAGAAGAGCTTTGTGTAATATTCACTCCACCCCACTTTTAAACATCCCCCTCCTTTTCATGTATCATATGTATTGATTATATTTATATTTTA
>RDPX01000020.1:3313215-3328432 GCA_003991215.1 Morbakka virulenta
ATGCAACTGAATGACTGACTGACTGAAATGTCACCTTGTTGTAAATACTCAGCCAATAAGCGATAATAGGGAAAACTGCTTACATACTATGTGAATGGCCCCATGAAAGGATTAACAAGGAACCAAAGAAATCCAGAGGTCAATTGTGATTCAATCAGAATATTAGCACCAATTAGACGAAGAAGAATGGCAACAATCACATTTTAGCCCGCTTTATGGGTTTGAAAGGACATCCCATGACCAGAAGAAAGTTTTTCCCAATGCTAAAGCAGAATTTTTGATGAAAACTAGGTGTAGCATGGGCAGAAAAAACTAGACGTGATGGGAACAAGTGGATATCATTTTTGGATTCAGCACGAAAAATTGGTTTAGAAACACTTTTATTTTTAAAGAAAACACGAGAGTCCCCAAAAATTGTTCCCCTGTGTAATTGATGATAATAAATGTAGTACACTTTTGTGGTCTTTTCTTTTCAAACAAAACTGCAGTAAAAGCAGTATTTGTCATACATACGGTTATTTATCTTTTGTTCCTTCAACTCTGTTTTCCTTACTAGACTGAATTTTTGCCATATTTATTTCTTATTAGGGATGGACCATCGCAAGCTGCGAAAAAACCAAAAATCCAAGCAGCAAGGAGTGCTGAAAATCAGGTAAAGATAAATGATGTTACTATGTTTAGTTTGGCAACTTACCGGGCAACTGGAAGTGGCTTGGGTTGCACTATACTTGTATGGTACTTCGTTTCTCCTTCGGATTTAGGATGTTTGGTATGACGTATTTATCTTTGCTCTATACTTGGGAATAATATGCGCTCATAAAATTTTGCTAGATGAACAAGCAACAGAAAATAGGAAGGAGAATAAAGTGGAAAACGAGCAGGAAAAAGAAATAGAAATTAGTTGTAGGATTAGTATGGAGAACTTTTAATTGCTAATAACTTAAGGCTTTGTTCAGATTTGTTATGTTTTGATGTTTTGGGGGTTTTTAGCGTTTTTTAATGCGAAAAACGTACTTAAGTGTTATTTCTAATTTACTTTTTAAATACTTTCTGATTTCAGAATATTTTAAATATAGAGCAGGCACTACACTGTGTGGCAGGAAAAAAATGTTTAGAGTACCAGTTGTTATGTAGTAATTGGAAGATTTTGCAATTGATAACGTAGCGCCAATAAGTTGATTGGTGGAAAGGAGATGCATGAAAGGTTAAGCCAGGGACTATAATTCACTTTGTTGTAGTGTCTCCTTTACATTAGTTTTACTTAATACAATTTTTAATCAATTTTTCAGTATATTTTCTATAACTTTTCATGCCCACTGTGCTCGTAGGATGAGATTTTTCTAATTTGAAAAAAGGGAAGTTTTCTCAAATTCTGTAAGTCGGGTAAAGACTGACGGGATTAACTGGAGGATTAAGTTGCCAAAATGATCTTCATAAGAAAGTGGCACTTCTACCTGCGTTGGTAGAGCAGATGGTCATTAAAAATGAAAAATTTAGAGCTTAGACATAGTCTTTATTAAAACTAAATGATTTTGTATGAATGTAGTGAAATTTCTTTAAAGGAAGGTTTTACGAATAGGGTAAAGGATGGTGGCACAGGTCCCTTTTGTATAATATTATTCTTATTAATCTTACTCTTTACTACTTTAAGCCGTTTCTCCACAAATTGCTAATTTAGGTAAGAAGTTCCACAGAAGCTTGTGAAAGAAGAAGGAAGAATTTAATGGCAAATAAAGAACAAACGAAACAAGATTATGTTACAAAGATNTGATTTCAGAATATTTTAAATATAGAGCAGGCACTACACTGTGTGGCAGGAAAAAAATGTTTAGAGTACCAGTTGTTATGTAGTAATTGGAAGATTTTGCAATTGATAACGTAGCGCCAATAAGTTGATTGATGGAAAGGAGATGCATGAAAGGTTAAGCCAGGGACTATAATTCACTTTGTTGTAGTGTCTCCTTTACATTAGTTTTACTTAATACAATTTTTAATCAATTTTTCAGTATATTTTCTATAACTTTTCATGCCCACTGTGCTCGTAGGATGAGATTTTTCTAATTTGAAAAAAGGGAAGTTTTCTCAAATTCTGTAAGTCGGGTAAAGACTGACGGGATTAACTGGAGGATTAAGTTGCCAAAATGATCTTCATAAGAAAGTGGCACTTCTACCTGCGTTGGTAGAGCAGATGGTCATTAAAAATGAAAAATTTAGAGCTTAGACATAGTCTTTATTAAAACTAAATGATTTTGTATGAATGTAGTGAAATTTCTTTAAAGGAAGGTTTTACGAATAGGGTAAAGGATGGTGGCACAGGTCCCTTTTGTATAATATTATTCTTATTAATCTTACTCTTTACTACTTTAAGCCGTTTCTCCACAAATTGCTAATTTAGGTAAGAAGTTCCACAGAAGCTCGTGAAAGAAGAAGGAAGAATTTAATGGCAAATCAAGAACAAGCGTATCAAGATTATATTAAAAATATACAGAAACAAAGATGGGAAAAGCAACAGGTAATATTTAGAAGATTTATTTTGCAGCAAGACTGCACTATTTCATTTTTATAGAACAAATATTGGAATTAGATCTTTGGGGGAGAAATATTATTGATAAATACCAGGAAGCTAAGGTTAAGGTAAAATTGTTGAAACAGTTTGAAAAGGAGAGAAACATAAGGAAATTTGGGAGGACATTAAACTTTTAAAGAGTATTTTGCGCACATGATTGTTTGTTTTTGTCGGAGAGAACTGTTTCAAGTGAATATTAGGGCAAAATGATGACGTGAGCATTTAAACTACTATAGAAACTATTTATTGCTTTATAACTACTACCGGAACGTTTTATTGAAGGGTTTTGTAGATAAACTGCTTGCAGTTTTATGAAACTTTAAGCTAGTTTTGTTTCAGTTTAGTTAGTTTCATTTGACCTTGAAATATTTTTTGCTAAATAAAGTTTAAATTATGAAGCCAAGCTTGTAGAGACAAAGGGCATTCAAATCGTGAAGAAATATCGAGTTATGAAGGCTCGACTTTAGGGAACTTTTTTCTAAAAATTTTGTAAACTTTTTTGATGTCTGAAATTTCATTCTTATATAAAGTTCGAATTATATTGTTATGAATCCACCATCAAATCTGCACATGTGGGATGTGGTTGTCAGGCTGGGTTCTATCACCTCTTTGTTGATTTCATCACAGCTTCACTTGCTAAGCACTCACAACTATTAAAAGAATTTTGATATTGTCATATTTTCTTGAGTGAACGGTTTTGCACTGCACTGGTAGTTCTCACATTGGCTATTCCCAAAGCGCACTGTGCTGTTATCAGACAATCGTGTATTTAGGAAATTTATCAATTCACTTAATGACCTTACACCATAAAAGGTGGGAGAAAGGGGGTACTTTGGCAAGATTAAGTAAACTTTGTGTGTTATTTCGAAATTAATTTTTGTTTTCCTATTTGGCTTTTGCCAATTTTTAACAGAGGGAAAACATAAGCAGAGCCAGAGAAAAAGGATGGAAAAATTTGCTTAGTGGAAACAATGAGGTGAGAATATAAATGATGCCATTCCAATGTTTCAAGTTATTTAGTCAAGAGCATTAATTTACATTGGTAACTGTGGCTTCATAACTAGTGCAAAATGCACTGGAAAAAACATTTTAAATGATATGTAGAGTCATAAAGGCCGATGTCAAGTGGAACATGGGGCCTAACCCCAATACTCCAATTTGTAAATCTCTCACAAAGGCCCCTTGCAGCGTCAACCATATTAGAAGAGACGTTAAAACCAAAAAGTTCATATATTTAACAAACATGATCTGTTGGCCCAAACGTAGTCGAATTTTTATGGTACAAAAGTAATATTGAGCATACCACACTTTCGTGGGTACTTTTGAGTTGAGTAATTTTGAAGAAGGCATGCCATATTTTCCCGAATTTGTTTTTCCTTTTTAATACGAGTTCCTTTTGAATTAACAAATATCAAAAGTATAGTCTCGAAGAAGACTTGACTTTTCAGTTGTACCAAACAGCTGATTAAATGTTTTGTCTTCTTAATTTGGCTTTTCAACATGCGTTGGGTGCACGATGCTCACAGTTTAATTTAAAGAGAACCGTAGACAATTAAGATAACTTTTACAAGTAGTTATAGTAAAAAATCAGGTTGAGTATTGGAGTAATCACGACTGATATTGTAATGAAGATCAGTACCATATTATTGAAAATATGGCGATTTTGTTGCTGTTGTTCTTATTCTGGTGGTGATGATGATGATGATTATTATTATGATAATGGTTTTGAAGATGAGTATGATGATGGTGATGATGGTGATGATGGTGATGATGAAATGATTATGACTGTGGAACATGTTTAAAGAACAGAAATATCTTTATGGGGATTCTTTGTTACGAATATCATCTGCAGAGTTGTGATTGGTACTTGACGGTGAGAAACGCTTTGGTGAAACAGATACAAAAAATTACCCATTATTGCAGTAGAAACGAGTAGAGAAGAATTAGTCCAGTTTTTTTGGTTGTCATAATTGTTCAAGCAATCTCTGTAAAAGTGAATACTTTGCCCATGGAAGAGACTTACTATGAGTGAGAAAATCCATTTTTGATTACTTACAATATAAGCTATTGGTTTCGACTTCTTGCAAGAGCATCATTTCATGATTGTGCTTTCCAAGTTTGAAGCTTGTATATTTTTTAAAACATGAGAAATTGGGTTTTCATAGGCAGCCCCAATTCATACGAAACCAAGGGCTATAGAAGTATTTAATTTTTAATTGTTTTCAGCCAAAAAAGAAAGTAGATCCCGAGGTACAGGTAAGTTTTTCTAATGGCTATCTTTTTGTTTTGAGTCTTCGATAAATTTTAGAAACAGCGTTGTTGGAGAAGTACATTGTTGATCTTATCTTACACCATCCTCTGACGCGTTATGACATTGAAATGTAACATTGCAGTATAACATTGCAGCGTGTTGTATATTGTTGTATGACAGAAGAGACATACAGGAGAGTCGATAGTATAACAATGATCTGATGATTTACTATGTATTTCTTTTGGTTTTGTCATTTTGGAGTCTATTATTGTCACCTGCCAGCATAGGTACCTTTACGGTTTAGTTTATTGATCGCTAGTTTGGATCGTACACCTTCTTCGGGTGCTGAATTTATCTTCATGATACTTCTTGTAAGCAGACGGTCTGACAGGCAGTTGATTTACCTCGTTATGCGAATGATATGAATGTCAAAATTATCACATTGGCGTAGTATAAAAGAGGTCACCAAAGGACAGTTATTTGACCGCGAATGCTTTAAGATTGACTTGCAGTTATCAACTTGCTGGAATGACGTGACTTTACCGAAAATGCCATCGAAACCATCGATAATGAATAATATCTCAGTGTTTAAATTGCAATTGTCATCCCGGTGTTTGGCTCTATCTTCAGACCATTTTATCTGATCAGATCGGACACGTACTTTGAAGTTGCAAGAGTTATCTTGTATTTCTTTTGAGTTTTAGAGATACTAATGTAGATTCGCACAAAATATTTGGAAGCCTGATTGGTGTTTATGATCGTAGAAATATAGGTCCAAATCATTGTGGGGTAGGTTTGTTTGCATAGCTGAAGCCGTAGAACTATTAGTTTGAAATCTCTATTTTCCCTAGGGGGAATGCGCAGCACCAGAGGTGGCGGTTCTTGGATTTTTTCTCCACAAGTGGTAGCCAGCCACGACCTTCTCTAGGCTTGGCTCTTCAGAAAACCTTGTTTAGCATAAGGCAATTCTGAGAATTGTTTGGTCACAGGGCTTTTTTTCCAGTCATTTCTGTTTTGCCATCTTATCTGTAATTGTTATTAAGTAATGTTTACACTTATTTTGAACAAAAAAATCAGTTATGAGATTTTTACCCGCGTACCAAAGACTGGACGATCAACTGGACGATAAACTGGACGTTGCTAGCTTGCAGTGTTTGATAGAGTCGGCAATGTTAAGAGCTCATCTTCCCTGGCGTTCAACCTACTTGGAAGCTTCAAACCCAAAAGACCTTTTTCATGCAAGAAGGTTATGACTTTTTTCACTGGCGTAGCGCAGGAACCATCAGCCTTTTGGCCTTTGTAAGGTTGTGATATAAAACTCGCATTGGCCGCTACTTGTTTCTGTCGCTACACCCCTATTACAGTGGGTGTGCTGCCTTTGTATGTAGCGGCTATTCTCTTTTCCTGCGATCTTTACCCTGTTGGCACTAAGCTAGTCAGGAATTGGATAGATAATCGGTTAAAGGATTTATGTCTGACTGCTCTTGCACACCCCATTCCCCTCTTCCACACATTTGACTCTATTTATTTACATGGAATTGTAGGTATGTGATGCATGTTACAACATATCTAACACTCTTACGTCTTTTATTTCTCTTGACACAGAATAAACCAAGCAAAGTCATGGAAAAATACCAACCAAAACAAGACCAAAAACCTCCATGCCATGCTGAGGCTAGAGACGTCATAGCTGACACTCCGCAAGATCAGAAACCAGTTTTTAATGACCAAATCCCAAAACAGCGACCAATAAGTGCATACGAGGCTGCTGTGCAGGGAAGAGAAGCAAGGTATACTAGTACATTGGGATCCTATTACTTCATTTAATTTTATCGTGTATCTGCCTAATAATTGTAGTACAGATCAAATTCGCAATTTTTGTTATTCTGATTAAACTATTGACAAGACTTTATTGGTATACTAACCCACAGTCCTCATGGGAGAAGGTTGTGTTGCTAACTAAATATTCATTTTATTATTTTTGTAGTTATGTAGAAATAAATATCCAGAAAATTATTTTCGTTGATGACGGCTTTTATTGGACAGCACTAAATTATACATATACAGTTCGAAAGATGTAATTTAACAATCCCATACTGACAAGCTTTCAAGCACTACCACGTTATTGACAAAAGGAAACGGCGAGTTGTACGGGAATGGCGGACTCGCCGTCATCCCGGTAACGTTTGCGACCCAAAACTAGATCATCGGAGGAATGACTTCATAGCTCTATTGAAAAACGAAGGACTGGGTATAACTACAGAAACAGACCTGGCCGAAACCAACCTCCTGGAGGGGACATTTAATCGGACAAAAGGAAAATATTTTTAGTACAGACACCCAAACGACAAGTCTTTATAAATCAACTCGTATTCAAAATTTCCTTCCATCAATTGCTAAACGGCTTCCCGACACATGAAACAAGCGATCACAGGACTTACTTGACAATAAAGACGAATTTGAAAGGGCATACGATTTTTATCTTACGACATTTAAAATGAGTAAATACGAACAGTTACTGTCTTATGAAGCAATTTATTACCCATCAAACAGTAAAGGAAGAAAGGTAAACGTAATCTGGGTTAACTCCTTCCGCTTCCCTCTAGAAAAGCATAAAAACAGCATCAAAATAGTTTTCCAGAGCCTAGACAATAAGCACTTTCAAAAGTACCTTAAACTCAGCACAATATTTAACCAAAAACACTATCAAACAAAGTAATCCTGCCATTAACAAATTTTGGTTTGGAGGCGTTAAGCAACAGCCAAAGTGCAAATGTAAAGACAAGAAGAATTGCCCCACGAACACCGCTGTTTATGAAAATGCTCATTTATAAGGCAGCCATGTCATCAGCGGATGACCAACATTGTACGAATTTTGTATTGTGCGAAGGTGAATTTAAAACCTACTATCATAACCATACAAAATCTTTACGAAATCAAAAGCACCAAAACGAATTGAAATGATCCAAATATGTTTGGCTTTTGGTAGTTAGCGGCGTTAGATAGATAGATAGATAGATAGATGGATAGATAGATAGATAGTCTGAAATAAGCCTACCGTACCTTTTAATTACCCAACTAAAATAATAACTTGGAATGAAGCATGTATCCACTGGTTAAACTTACATAATACTTTAGCACGAATCTTAATGATGCTAATTTTCTGCCTTTTTAATCTTTGCGTTGCCTTGTGCTCAACCTAAAAATTTCTATTTCTACAATTAACCCAAGAGGTATAAAAAGCTGTAAAAACTTTTATTTTTGAGCCACCGCTTTTTATGTCGGGAGAGTAGACCTTTATTTTAGGTAGTTTTATTATTATTGTTTTATTATCATAGTTCTACTTACTTTTTATCATAATTACTGTTACTATTATTGTTATTGTTGTTATCAGTAGTAATAGTAGTAGTAGTAATAGTAGTAGTAATAGTAGTAGTAGTAATAGTAGTAGTAATAGTAGTAGTAGTAGTAGTAGTAGTAGTAGTTGTTGTTGTTGTTGTTGTTGTTGTTGTAGTAGTAGTAGTCCTACCTTTGTTACTTCCTTTGAGATGGGTTTTTTTTTGCAGTGAGAAAGGGAATGAAGCAGCAGAACGTGCGCGAGTGTTAGAAGACTTTTGGCAAAGGAAACGAGAAGCTGCTATGAATAGGGCACGTGGAAACCAGGAAATCTTTCAAAGGGTAAATTGTTTGGTGTTTTTTCCCCAAACGTGATATACAATAAAATAATGTACTTTTAACAATTCATACCCGCATATCACCCTTGGGTGTGCATATTTTTATTTTGATCATTTGTTAAACGAGCCATTGTATTTTGTTTAATGTAATCCAGGAGCAGGGAAGCGGTTGCAGATATGAAAGCCAAAATGGTTCAAATTTCGAAAATTAAGAAATGCGTAACCAGTTGGTATCGTTTTGTTTCATTGTTAAGGCAACAGCCTGGTTGTTAGCAGGCACGATTGGATTTAAATGAAGAAAATTTAGTAAAATCTGTTTTAGTTTTGCATTGGCACCCTTTACCACTATTAATGGCTACCAATGGGAAAGAAATAAGTGAGACAGGTTTTAAGTTCTTGCTTTGTTGTTTGAAAATCAAGGTCGTTAATCAATGTAGGGAGACTTTAAACCAAAATGTGACATCCTGTAAAATATTTTTGGATATATGTTCACGAGCGACCGGTGGCAGCCTGAAAGAACAAGTTTAGCACAGAAAACCGTTATTGCTTATTTGTAGCACTCTTTGGTACATTGTAAAATATACAGAATAGTCCTAAAATGGTTGACATTTGCCGTGTTAGCATTTGGCAGGTGGTATTGTGAGATAAAATATTAAAAATGAAATGCCAAGTGTTGTATCAAAAGAGGTAATCCGTAATATTTTCCGTTTTTCAAACTTTCTCCTAACAATAAAACTAAAAATTGCTTTTTTAGATATTTTTTTACCTGCAGGAGCAAAGTTAGTTTGTATCATCTTTTTCGAAGGGGATTTTTGATGTTCACAGGTGAAAAGATACTATGTACATTGAGAAATTTAATGACACCTCTTGGTTTTAACTGTTACAAAATCTTTGTCAAGTTTTTCAAAATGATTACATTATTTTCTGAACATCTGATCTTATACATATTAACAATGCCTTGCCTTTCTGCTCAAGGAAAACCTTTATTTTGGGAGTTTAAAAAGTCAGTTCGAGTCAAAGGTTAATGAGCAATATTTCTTTTTCTCGCATATTCGAATGGGATGGGGACTATTGTGAGACTTATGTTAGTATATATATATATATATTTATTTACTCAATCTGCAGACAGTACTGTTTCTCCCTTTGTGGGCTCATCAGTGCAGCACAGAGCTTCTGAGAAATAAGACTCTGGNTCAAAGGGTAAATTGTTTGGTGTTTTTTCCCCAAACGTGATATACAATAAAATAATGTACTTTTAACAATTCATACCCGCATATCACCCTTGGGTGTGCATATTTTTATTTTGATCATTTGTTAAACGAGCCATTGTATTTTGTTTAATGTAATCCAGGAGCAGGGAAGCGGTTGCAGATATGAAAGCCAAAATGGTTCAAATTTCGAAAATTAAGAAATGCGTAACCAGTTGGTATCGTTTTGTTTCATTGTTAAGGCAACAGCCTGGTTGTTAGCAGGCACGATTGGATTTAAATGAAGAAAATTTAGTAAAATCTGTTTTAGTTTTGCATTGGCACCCTTTACCACTATTAATGGCTACCAATGGGAAAGAAATAAGTGAGACAGGTTTTAAGTTCTTGCTTTGTTGTTTGAAAATCAAGGTCGTTAATCAATGTAGGGAGACTTTAAACCAAAATGTGACATCCTGTAAAATATTTTTGGATATATGTTCACGAGCGACCGGTGGCAGCCTGAAAGAACAAGTTTAGCACAGAAAACCGTTATTGCTTATTTGTAGCACTCTTTGGTACATTGTAAAATATACAGAATAGTCCTAAAATGGTTGACATTTGCCGTGTTAGCATTTGGCAGGTGGTATTGTGAGATAAAATATTAAAAATGAAATGCCAAGTGTTGTATCAAAAGAGGTAATCCGTAATATTTTCCGTTTTTCAAACTTTCTCCTAACAATAAAACTAAAAATTGCTTTTTTAGATATTTTTTTACCTGCAGGAGCAAAGTTAGTTTGTATCATCTTTTTCGAAGGGGATTTTTGATGTTCACAGGTGAAAAGATACTATGTACATTGAGAAATTTAATGACACCTCTTGGTTTTAACTGTTACAAAATCTTTGTCAAGTTTTTCAAAATGATTACATTATTTTCTGAACATCTGATCTTATACATATTAACAATGCCTTGCCTTTCTGCTCAAGGAAAACCTTTATTTTGGGAGTTTAAAAAGTCAGTTCGAGTCAAAGGTTAATGAGCAATATTTCTTTTTCTCGCATATTCGAATGGGATGGGGACTATTGTGAGACTTATGTTAGTATATATATATATATATTTATTTACTCAATCTGCAGACAGTACTGTTTCTCCCTTTGTGGGCTCATCAGTGCAGCACAGAGCTTCTGAGAAATAAGACTCTGGTCGTGTTGCCGGAGCAAATTACGCATGCGCAGTGAGCATTGAGCATTTATTGAGCATTTATTTATATATATTTGTTTATATAGTCAGCTTATGTATTGTATCTTTCACCCCCAGCCATTTGCACGGAAGCCTGGTGGACAGGACCTTGCACCAGGTATTGTGACATTCTTTGCGTGTTTTTTTAATGCAATGACACTTACATTGCATTTTACTTGTTAACTTTTTTTTGGACCACTTATCTCTACCGTGGCACTGAAACATCAGGAATCCATGAGACCATGGATTTCCTTAACTGAAAAAGTCCATTACAGGAGTGTGTTATTACCCAGACATAAGAAGTACACAGGCTTTTGAACAGAAGAAACAGAACAAAGAAAATTTAAAAGAAGAGAGGCTGGTACAAATTCTCTGCAAGAGATCCAGTTTAGTTTATGTGTTTACTTTTATGAGCAAAAACATGCTCCTTTATAGAGCTCAATGTACTTCCAACAAAATTGAACAACCATTGGTTTAAAGGAAATTATCCACTTGCGAGGACCAGAATCGTGGATGTGTAATGAGTTGCACGTAGTAAAATATCTTTGACACACCGTGAATTTTTGGTTGTTAGGCTGATGTGTTATTAATTATTGCATCCTTGATTGATTTGTGTAACAAGATGTTTTATGAGTACGAATCCGTTTGAAAAGCGATTTTGATGTTTTGTCATATCAATCCCGTCTTTGTATACAATGGAAAAAAGAAAAAGAAAAAAAAAGAAAAAGAAGAAGAGGAACGTAAAATCGGATAAAGAGAGGGTTTAAAAGAGCATTTAGCGTCATAGCTGATTTATATAAAAGTGCTTAAAGCATATGTAAAATTCCAGAAAATGTAACCTAAAGAAAAAATTTGGAGGTGTACCATTTGAAGAGGGACATAATTTCAGGATACGTTCAAGGCTTTTAAATCCGTGTAAAAAATAAAGGAAATTGGAGTTCAGTAAAGAAATTCAAATGATAAAAGAGATAAGGTCGATGTTTTACATTTACTGTGAAATTAATCATTGGAAGGGGCCGCTTTTATTTATGTAGCATAATTGGCTCAAATTTTGTTTTTACCATAGGCTTTTTTTGTCGTTTTCTTGTATTAAAAAGGTTCGAAATAGCGTATTGCGATTCGCAAAGCTTCTAAAGATGACTCAAACGTTAAAAATGTCTATGATTAAGACCTCCAGTCCATATCAGACAGCATGAAAAAGTGTTGGTTTTTTCAATTTTAATACCAGTGCTGAACAATGGATACAGCGTCATATTGAACTTATAATCCAATGCGTGACCTTTCTTGCCAAAAATGGTTGTCAAATAGACAAATTTATTCCGAATTTATATGTTGGTCTCACACCGCACCAATTCAGAAAAATAATCTTTATACATATTACTTGGGTATGTGTAATTGTAATTGTATTATGACAAACCAACTTGCCAAAATGAATTCAAAAATATTCTTTATTTAATCAAGTTACTTCTATGCACTCCACTTACTAATGCCAAAGTTGAGCCATTACTTTTACGCTTAAACTGAGGTAAAACTGACTGGAGGAATCGGTTATCGATCGAGAAAAGCCCCTCGATTTAAGATTTTTTTTGCGTGAAAAAAATAGGGGGCTGGAAGCTACCAATGATCAAAAGAAGTCATCAAAGAGAAGGAAGTGCACAACTTCTGATGGAGCTGTAAATATCGGTGTTCTTTCACTTTTAAATCTTGATAGTGACAACGAAAATGAAGAAGGGCCTGAGAATTCTGCCCAGTTTCTTCACTTTACTTGTTCTTTAGCTTATTGAAGTGTTGTAAAAATTATTAAAATTCAGCTGGTGTTATGGTACCAACTTTGTATTGTTTTCTCACCGCCGGTTTGTGTTTAGTATTTAAAGAAAGGGCTGGTCACATACCTGATTTAAAATTGTTTACAGTGAAACATGAAACAAAAATAAGTGTATAGGTTCAAAGTATGACTTGGTTTATCCGCTTGGGTCATTAATGAAGTTGGTTGTTTTGCAATGATGAGGGTTTTTTTCACTGCAAGAGCTGTCGGGGACATGCAGCTTGGAAGCATTGGTTCTACGGTATAAAATTATCAGAATGCGGAATAGTTTTTTTAATCAAAAATCCAGAATGCGAGATTGACGGTAACATTTTCGGGGAGCACATTCTTTTCCACACATGGTCAAATTTGGCCCTCGATTTGTGTGGACCTTAAATGAACATTAATTTTCTTTTCAAAAGACAAAAGTTTCTGAACTTACCAGAGAGATAATGAATAGAAAGTAAAATCTCCTTTTCTTGAAAACAAAAAGTGTTCCTTGTTTTTGGTCTTCCATTTCCTGCTGAGGTCAATTTTTGAACTGCCAAGCAATCTTGCACTGAGGTCAAGTAGAGGTGCAAAGGAATTTAACGTACCTCTATTAGCTTGGTCTACTGGGTAAGAAATGTGTTTGAAATAGGGACCGCTCGATTTAATCTTAGTCGCAATATGTTTTTTTAAGAAAGAGAAGGTAACCTTTAATTTCACATTCTAAAAAAATGTAAAAATTAACAGTGAAATTTTTGTAAGCAGTATGTTCTTTTCTGGAATTACCTGTTTTCTTCGTTGCAAATCGTGCTGTTGCACTGTTATTTATAATAAATGTTAGGCTTATTAAGCTCAAAGATATCATTGGCTTCCTGAGCAGCACCTCATCCACCGACTCTGATAGCTTACCGACCTCCTTTTCCTTCAAAGGATTGCTAAACGTACTTTCTGTTTGCGCCGCTTGTGCAAAATTATGAAGTTTTTAGTACCTTCGCCACCAAAAGTCTTCCGAATCCTTAGTTAAGCCCTAGCTTGAACAAATTTTTTTTACTTTGAAAAAAAAATGTTGTTAGCTGGAATCTTTATCATTTTCACCATTTATTTATTCAAACATTTTTCTTCAATAACAGATTTTTTTACTTCGTTAAAAAAGTCTATGTTACTTGTATTTTTTATTTAATCATTTTGTTAATGAGCGTCATTTACTGGCACTAATATCAATCTTGATTTTTGAAGCACATAGTATGACAAATTAAGCCCTATGTAGCGCCTAAATGCAGTTAACTTTCGAAGATTAGCCGCGGCCCATACTCGAAGGATCAAAACGCTTCTTTTGACCCCAGTTCCATCAAGGGAGTGCTAAAGACAATCCCTGTTCTGGACGATAGCGCGAACGTCCAAAATTTCTGGCGCCTTATGCGTTTGAACTTTCGCATATCGTTAAAAAATCCATAATTTTAACCCTGGATAAAACTTTTTTGGATGAGAATTGCTGCCAGCTGGAGTCTTGCTCATTTTCAGAATACTTGCTTTCAAGGATTTTTTCAGTATCTTAGATTTTTTTTCACTTTCTTGAAAATGTCTTTGTTACTTTTAATTTTCTAATTGATGATTTTGTTGATTACGTTTAGGTACTGTTATTGATATCAATCTTGTTTATTTTCGCAGCACAAAATATTAGTCGTCCTTCTGGAAATGTTGCCAAAAATCATCAGGAGCAGGTACATAAATGTTTTGTAAAATACTTTTTTTCACATTAAAAGCTGAGTGGCTTAGTTATGCAATGGGTTATTTAAGTATTCAGGTTTGATAATAAACCAGATGCCCCTAAAAAGGAAAGCAGCGTTTCGGTTACAGATCCACTTATTTTTCTCATTAACAATAACTAACTTTGCCTATTTGGGTATTTGAAAGAATGAGCAGTACAGGTATATTTTAATTAGCTGATTACCATGTACTATAAGCATTTTTCATTCGACACTCGTCAGATTTCTTTATAAAAGGACAGTGTTGTCGTCAATTAGTGACAGACTCTGGTCTAGTTAAAGGGCAGCAAGATAGACTATTTCTCTACTTGTTGTCAATAAATTGATATAGAATATGGTTCTTTGTTGAGAAAATAGAAAATTTCACTTTTAAAAGCGTTTCAAGTATTTTTTATAGTCTTTGTTTCAATGCGTCATTGGCGTATTGGTTTAATGTTAGTATGAAAATTGAAAGCAAACGAAATATTCAGGTAGCGTTTAATTGTATTTTAAGGTGAATATTTATAAATTAATATATTAATGGAGATTTACAGTTTTGTGTTAACAGTTCAGTTCTTTAAAATGGGAAAGCTACATTCCACTTTGTAAAGATGTTGGATTATCGGTATTAATAGCGACATTTCTTCCGCATTAACGTCTTGACAAATCATCAGCTAAAAGAAACGCAGAATACTAGAGATGTTTAGGAAGAAAGAGAGAGAGAGAGAGAGAGAGAGAGAGAGAGAGAGAGAGAGAGAGAGAGAG
>RDPX01000020.1:3333573-3376390 GCA_003991215.1 Morbakka virulenta
TTCCCCAACTCCCTCTTTCTCTCTCTCTTACACACACAAACACACACACACGTGCGCGTGTGCGTTCATTGTATTTCACTTTCTCCCTCAGTGCCCTACTCTGTTCTCATCTTTTGACCTCTTTCTAACGAGAGGCACTCGGAAAAGCTAAATTTTGTACATGTGGTGTAATGCGTAAAGCACGCAACTCCCAACTAGTTGGTGAATTTTAAGAGATTTTAGTATTGATAAAACATTGTAACCTATTAGAGCAACATACTATGGGATAAAATAATCTAATGTAGCTATCTAATATCTTTTGTTTTAGAACGAAAATAAATGGCCGCAAATGGGAAGACCAGTATTACCTTCAAAAGGAAGGTACGGAAGTGTTATACTGCTTATTTTGACATTATCGTGTACTCGAGTAAGACGTTTATTTGTATTGACAGTATTTATGAACAAAAAGTAGAGTATAACATTTTTGTAGGTATTGGGTTTGATTTTCAAAAGGACTGATTTTTAGCACAGGTAGATCAATAGCTGGCGGATTCCTGGCAGAGCATTCCGTTAAAACAAATACTTTTTCTACTGATGAGTAAAATTCTTTTCATTTTAATTAATAATATTTTGATAAGAATTTTAATAAATCTTGGTGATGATTCTCGTGGATGAGAAACATTCGGTATACTATAAACTTTACTACATTGTTGCACACCTAAAGAGAATTAATAAGGGACTAAAACAGCCATAGCTTCTCTATGAAGGGGTAACCCTTTGAATTATAAGGCTTTGATTTAAAATTAACTCATAAACCTACTTGTGCTATTTCCAAGTTAAAACTTTGAAAAAAGAATTTGAAAAAAGCCCCATTTCTTTAGTTACATGTTAATTAAAAAGACATCTTTACCCTTTGCCTTATATATATATATATATATACCTTCTTACCTATGTATTAGACCAAAAGATACTTGGTAGAATTAAAGTCACTAGAAATTAATAGAGACCATTGACATTTTGCACCAAGACTCGCAGGATTCTCTGTTTCAGGCAGAATAAAAAGGTAACGGTTTACAGAGGTCTAATATGTCACTTTTTGTGATTAAGAAAGGGGATGGCAAATCAGCCCTACCTCTTGTGGACAAAAAATTATAGCTATTAGATTGCAGATAACAGCTCCAGGAAGCTAATATAAGGACTGCTTCATCTGACTATATTTCAATACATTAAGTAAGGAGGACCAACACACGAATTTTCACCACCCAGATTCTTTCACTATCTATTCAACATCTCAGATGAAACCGAGAGTAAAGTTTGCCATTGAAAATGGATGTTAATCAACATAGCAAGTAGACAAAGGACTACAATGAACAGTACGTCTGTCTGACACATTTCTGTAAACTGGAAATGAAAATTGCATTCCAGCTGTTATTTGAGAAACAGATTCAAGATTTTCCCAAGCTATGCAATGACTTAAAGACTTACACATAAAATATTTTGGATTTCAGAAACTCCTGCCATTTGTTTACCTTGTTATTTATTGTATTTTATAAAGGTATTAAGGTGGGTATTTACTCCTTGTATTTACATTTTTTACAGGCCATCATCAGCACATGAAAAAGTTTCACAAAAAGGTATAGAATTCTGTATTTATTCTATTAATATGTTTTTTAAAAATGTGGTTTCTGTATTGTTGTTGTTTTCTGTATGTTCTTATCGATGGAAATGGTTCTACTCAGCTATTATACAGGTTTTCTAAGTATTATCAACTATATTGTACTGATATGGTTTGCAACAAGTCCCAAATTACTCGTATTACGAGAAATACTTCTCAGTAAATCTTTTTTAGATTACATCTACCAATGCAGTTGACACTGCATACGTAAGGCAGAACCTTAAGAAACACAACAAGTTGTGTTTCTTAAGGTTCTGCCTTGGAGCTCAAAGGAACAACAAAAGCTCCAAGGCAAACCTTAAGAAACACAAGTTGATTGAATTGGACTAGAGAAATGATTTTCAGTATCGAATACAAAAGATACTTTCACACTGAAAGTAGATGGTGGTAGATAACAAAAACCGGATTTTTAAACTATTATGACTTTTTAAAGCTGTCAGCGAATTTTGAGATGATCAGTGCTTGAATTCAAAGGTAACGAAAATATGCCATTTTTCAAGATGCGTCTTTGTACTGATTTTGGGGTTTTAGTACATAGGTCAAATGCACATGCTATGAAACCTAGGCAAATGCTCGACATGAATAATGCTTGCTGTTTTTCACCTAAAGCTTAACAGAGATCTTAATGAGCGCAATAGCTAGTTACTGATGACAGACTAGAATAATTATTGTAATTTTTGAAATTTGTAAATCACAGAGCACAAACGGTGACTAGTGCAATACATAGACAGTCTTATTTGAGAAATTGTGAGAGATCTTTACAGTATTTTTATCGTTTAATTTATTTTTTGAAGGGTGTAGGGGGGAGGGTAGGGAAGGATCATTATTATTTGCATTCTTTTAGTTCTTTTCTTACTTGCGGTATCTTCACCTTGCAGCACCTGAAATGGTAGTACCCGCGGTTGGCATAGATACTGCAATGGGACAGCTGGAGAAAATCAAACTGTTTCGTTCGTGTTCTGAGGTATATTTTTTAGATGAAGTATATGATACTGTGCAATTTGTATAGTGTAGTAAAGCATGGTATAACAGTGCGGTTTAGCATGCGATATTTTAGTGTGGTGTAGCATAGTGGAGAATATATAGTGCAGGATAGTATAATGTAGTGTAGTAAAGCGTAGTGAAGGTATACTGTAGCACAATATAGGACAGTAAAGTTCAGTATAATAGAGAAGTTCGAAGTATAGTAAATTAGAATACAGCAGATCAGAGTCTTTATTGTACCAAACAATGCAATATATTGTCTCATTTTACGACAGCACCAAACGTATCATGTACTTCAGCATCTTCCTTAGAGGTGAAAGCAAAGTTGCAGGTGTTGGAGTGAGGGTTTAACATGCCTTTTTTAATAGCTGCTTTGATTACAGAAACTGAACTCGGGAGAAAGTTCAATAAGTGAAGAATCCAGTTTTAGTATGTCTTATGACATATTTGCACAGAAAGAAAATAAATGGGAATTTGAAAAAGGAGTATCATTGAAATGAGATATTGAGTATTGTATGCATATTAAATAACATTAATGTGTAAAAGTCTGGAAACGAAGATATCTAATTTTCTTTAAATTAAAACACGGAAATTGTCTTGGGGTTCTAACATGGAGAAGTATGGCGAAGTTTCAGGTATACCAATGGCAAGTATTATTCTATTTGGAAAATTTATTTCGGTTGAGTTACAGAGGTTCTTGGACTATAATTGCCCATTTGCCCCATATTTTTTCCAAATAAGCGATACCTGGTACAAAATTATGAGGGACATAGATAGGTTGCTAACATAACGCAGTGGCAATGTCAGTTTAATTCCACGTCACCATTTTTGAAAAATGGAGCCACATAAGAGTACAGCCATGTAATAACAAAAAAACATAATGACATAGGGTGTGATGGTATAGCAGAGCAGAGTATAATACAGTATAATAAAATAGAATATAACGTAGCAAAGTACCTATATTATGTAGTATCGTATAGTGCAGTATGTTAAAGTGTGGTGTGGTAAAGATAAAAACATGTCAAAACGTTGTGCATTGTTGTTTTAAGAATCAATGTGTGATTTGAATACAGTTTTTTATTGGTCATATATAGCATTAGTGTATTATGAATACCTGTAGTTGGCATAATTAGTGAACTCAGTGTTCTTGACATGAATTTAGGGAGATCTGCAAAGCATCAAGAGCATCGCTGAAGAAAAAGAAAGAAAGCACTGGGAAGCTGGTGGAATTTCTCCCATTGCTGCTTTACCATTAGAAATGACAGCTTCTGAAATGGAAGGTAGGCCTTTGTTTATATTAAGATGTATATTGTTTGAATGGAATAATAAATGTTAACTCAATTTTTGATGAGGTTGCAGAATGTACAATGAATGAAGTTAATTAGATTTAAATACTTATTTTCATTTATACATTGTTAATTTAATAACCAGATACTATTATTTTCTATTACTACTAGAATTACTATTTACCACATTATAGTATAGTATAATATAGTATAGTATCGTACAGTAAAGTATAGTATAGTACAATATAGCATAGTATAATACAGTAAAGTATAGTATAGTACAGTAAAGTATAGTATAGTACAGTAAAGTATAATACAGTAAAGTATATTATAGTTCTTCTTCTTCTTCTGAGTTCCTTATCCTTTCAGGACGTTGGAGATCATGGTCTTCCATCTATTTCTCTCTTTTGTCAGTGCTAAAATTTCACAGTCACTCCTCTTGAACTGGAGATCCTTGTTCAAGCTGGTAATGAATTTCAGTCTCTGTCTTCCTCTACTTTTCTTTCCTTCAATCTTCCCTGTTAAAACCAAGTTTTCCATTCCTTCACATCTCATTGCATGACCCAGAAACTGCAGTTGTCTTTTTCTAATTACCTTCATCAACTTTCTTTTCATTCCTGCTCTCTCTAATACCACTTCATTGCTCACTTTGTCAGTCCAAGATATTCTAAGAATTCTTCTCAGGAACCACATTTCCACTGCTTCTATTCGTTTCTTCATGCTTTCATTGATGGTCCAAGCATCACACCCATAAAGCAAAACAGACCACACATAACATTCTAGGACTCGAATCTTAGTTTTTACTTGCAGCTGCCTGTTCTTGAAAACTAAACTCATTTTACTAAAAGCATCCTTCGCCAAAGTGATTCGTTTCTTTATTTCGTTCACACATCTTCCATCTGATGTTATCAAACTACCAAGATAAGTAAACTTTTTAACATTCTTTACAAATTCTCCATTGATAGTTAAAGTACACTTTGGGGATACACTTTTCTTTGATATCACCATACATTCTGTTTTCTTGATGTTAATCTGGAGTCCTTTCTTTTCACTTTCTAACACTACTTTATTTAAGATGTTCTGCAAATCCACTTCACTTTCAGCTATCAATACAGTGTCATCAGCATATCTTAAGTTATTTATGTTTACACCTCCGATTTTCACTCCAGGCATGTTCTTGATACCTCTTAAGATGATTTCACTATACAGATTGAACAGATCCGGTGATAGAACACATCCTTGTCTTACTCCTCGTTTGATTGAAGACCACTTGCTCATTTCTCCATCAACCCTGATAGCTGCCATCTGTTCCCAGTATAAGTTCTGAATTAATTGCAAATCTTTTCCATCAATTTCTAAGTCCTTCAACATTTTAAACAATTCATGGTGCCTCACTTTATCAAATGCTTTGCTGTAATCAATAAAGCACAAATACAAATCCTTCTGGACTTCCACTGCTCTTTCAGCCATCATTCTTATGATAAAAATAGCATTTCTGGTACCTTTTCCCTCTATATATGCATTTTGCTCTTGTGAGATCTCGTGCCTTATTTTGATCTTCATTCTGTTCAACAGAATTTTCAGGATCAGTTTCATCATGTGGCTCATTAGGCTGATGGTCCGGTGTAGTTCGCATTCAGTTGCACCAGGTCGTTTTGGCAAAGCTATAAACACTGATTTGCTGAGGTCAGCTGGAATGTACCCTGTGTTGTATATTTTGTTTGCAATATCAGTTATTTTTTCTACTCCAAACTCGTCTAGCTCTTTCACCAATTCTATGACAATGTTGTCAGGTCCTGCTGCTCTTCCTTTCCTCATTTTTTGAATAGCAAACTGAACTTCTGCTTTCATTATAGTTGGGCCTTCCTTTTCTTTTCTTATCACTGTCTTCTCTCCTCTTTCATCTTCAAATAATTCCTCTATATATTCTGTCCACCTGCCAAGGATCTTTTCTTTTTCCAGAATAATACTGCCATCTTTGGCTCTTATGCATCCACTAGAACTACAGTTTTTCTTTCCAGTTATCTCCTTAATTTCGTGATATATGTTCCTTGCATCTTTATTTTTCAGTTCTTCAATTTTCTTACACTTGCTATTGAGCCAGTTTTCCTTTTCCTCATTACATTTCTTTCTGATGTTGTTATTCAGTTCTTTGTACTTATCAATTTTCTGCTTTGCAGCCCTTCTCTTATCCATCAATTCGAGTATTTCATCAGTCATCCACTTTTGTTTTGCCCTTTTCTTGATTTTAGGAATGACACTTTCAGCTCCTTGTACTATGGCATCCCGAAAAATAGTCCATTCATCGAGTGTTTCACCTTCATCTTTCAAAGCGTTGTAACGATTTTGAACCTCCACTTTAAACTGCTGTTTTAATACCCTATTCCTACTTAAAAGGGATACCTCCAACTTTGGTGTTATTTTGGATTTTTTCAGTTTCCTCAACTTAATCTTCAGGTGGCACATTAACAACGCATGATCGCTGCCACAATCTGCTCCTGGGTAACATTTCACCTGCTGAACTGCATTTCTGAACCTCTGGTTGATTGTTATGTAATCAATTTGATTTCTTGCTCTGTCTCCTGGACTTATCCATGTATACAGTCGTCTTCGATGGTGTTGAAACCAAGTGTTCATAATGACCTGACTATTTTCCTGACACCATTGGATCCACCTTTCACCTCTTTCATTTCTTTCACCAAGCCCATGTGGTCCAACTGTATTTCTTTCTCTTCCTTTTCCCACTTTGGCATTCAAGTCACCCATAATCAACACTATCTCCTGTGACTTACACTGCTTTTTTGCTTTTTCTATTTCCTCATAAAAAGTCTCAACCTCCTCATCTGTATGCTCTGATGTTGGAGCATATACCTGAATGATAGATAAATTAAAAGGCTGCCCCTTTAGCTTGACTAACAATACTCTTTCAGAAATAGCCCAGAATCCGATCACACTCTTTGCCCTGTCTTTGTCCAGCACTATTCCAACACCATGCTGATGTTTTTCTCCACATGAGTAGATTACAGTTGTCTCATCACTAACCATTTTTCCTGCTCCTGACCATCTCATTTCACTTATTCCCAAAATGTTTACTTTCAGTCGATCCATTTCTTGCTTTACATTTTGTAGCTTTCCTTTTTCATACAATGTTCTCACATTCCATGTTCCTATTTTTAGATGTCGTTTTTTGCAAACAGTAGTTTGATTACGGTCTGGGGTCACCTGTTGCATATGACCATCCCTACCGGACGAGGTGTCTCCACTGGATATAGAGGGGACCCCATTCACGTCGTTAGATTTTCTTTCATAAACAGATTTGACCATGATTTTACTAGGCATGATACAGCAGTGGTTTGCCTTTGCCTTCTGCCGGGTGTGTTTCTTGAGAACACCAGCTCTAGCTAGCTGCCGTTGACCCGTACAGGGTTCTTCCGCCTTCTCTGGTTGCTAGCCACCATCAGCCTTTGGTCAGCCAAGACCACCCACAAGGCAGTGGGAGCAAAAGCTATCTCTCTCTGGTCAGTATTTATTGTCACCAGCCACAAGGAACAGTGCTCTTGGGACAACGTAACCCAGTGAGGGAGGCATTTGGGTGCTACACCTTGCCCAAGGGTGACCCAGCACAACAGCAGTTAAGAGGTAGTGACATTCTCCTCAAAACCCCGGAACTCCCGAACTAGGGTCCTGCTGCCGGGTGCAGTTTAACGTCATACCCAGGACGGTATATTATAGTAGCCTAGTGTAATGCAGTGTAGTGTAGTGTAGTGCAATGTAGTGTAGTGTAGCGTTGTGTTGTGTAGTGTTGTGTAGTGTGGCGTTGCATAGTGTTGTTTAATATAGCATTTTAGAATAAACTAATGTTTAAAGTACCCCAATTATGGTACAGATTGTACTGACTTCAACAGAAATCAGGTGCCATTTGCGCAATATCTTTTCCCCATCTTTTTTAACATCTCGTTGCTGAAAAGAACACTGACCATGTATTTACTTATAGCAGTTTGCGCAACAGTTGTATATAAACTATTGGTTTTACGGTATTTATCGTATGATGAACAGATTAAATATCACTTATGACAAATCATGACCTGAATGATATAGTTTCATTTGGCAATTGTACTACGTAGCCTGAGTGAACACTTCTAAGAATCTCTAGTTACTTAACAAATCAATTGTTTGCGTACTTGACATTTCAGCCACGTCAGCTGCAGATCTTGTTTTCAAACCTGGGAACCAAAGAGCAGATCCCCGTAAATGCTGGAATCCAGATGGCAAAACAAAACTCATTTCAATACTTCATCAAGCGGAACTGGCTACCGAAAGTACAGTTTCTGCAACTTTGATAACAACAGAGAGAGAACAGGAAGAGACCAAAACACGGACATCAACAAACGAAAAAGAACCAACATTCGTTCAAAAGAAACCCGTGGCTAGGCCTGAAAATTGTGCTTTCCAAATTGACGTAAAGGGAAATATTAGAGACAAAGTAGTCTCTCCAAGGAAGAGCAAGGAAGACATACCAAAATATGGGTCGCCTTTAGGTGGAGCCAAAGGTGAAACGTACAAAGTATCAGATGACAATAAGAAATCTGGTGGTTTCGGTGCCACAGTGATCAAGAGGCCTCTCCCACCAAAACCAAAATTAAGCGACGAAGAAAATGAGACAGAATCAAAAACATTTACTCAAAATGGTCAAGGGCATACCCAGCCCAAAAAAGCTTGGGAAGAAGGTAGATGTAATTCAGTTTATTTTTCAGTTATGTAAAGATTCATTAATTTTATTTTCTTGATATTAGGCCATTGACCTCAATCTGGCACCAGGCAGGAAGCATTCAGCTTCCTTAGGAAAACTGCTGAAACTAGTTTTTGATATAAAGGTTTTCCTAATCTCTTAAAATAGACATTATCTGATAAGGCTAATACTATTTTACATGGATTAAATGATCATTTCTTGTAGCAATAGCGGAAATTTACAATTTGTAAAATTAGTATAGTACTGTAGTAATAATAAGTACACTACTTGACACCCATATTATTTTGACCTCATCACCAATGTGAGATCTTTGTACTATCCATTAATTTTTATTAATTTATCCAACCCATGCATTACATTTGAAGGCAGTGAGTAGTACCTATTTGAGGTAATGTGATAATTAAAAACCGATTTAAATGTACCTGTGTCAATTCAAGTTAGTGGCATGCTAAAAAACTTTTAGGTGTTTTAAAGTTCAATAATAAATGTTCAAGAACAAAATTATGTATTTTTTCCAAAAAAATTTTTTTGAAAAAACTGGCAAAATGTTTAAAAAAATGACTCATTGAAGTAAGAAGATATAAATGAGATAAGAAATAATTTTTGGTGGTAGTAGCAATAAAGAAGGAAAACAATAAATTAAGGTGAAACCATAGAAAGCTGTATACGAATTCTTTTGTTCTGTTTTTTATTTTTTGCTTTTATTCTTTGTCATGGCTCTGTGTCAGCTCAATGGCTTTCAACTAATATCTACGTGATTTTTATTGTGATCAATTAAGGAGTTTTTGGACTGGCTTTTTATTTTATTTACTTTACTTTGTATGTTTAGTTTGAAAATGCAAGTATTCATTCATTTAATCGTAGGTGGGAACAGAAAGTCTTCAGGAAGTGGAACTAACAAACACCCCCAGGCACCAAACAAAGTTGAAAAGGTATTCACTGAATCAAACAAATGTTCTACGCCAGCAAAGAAAGGGGAAGATGTGACAATTGAAGACATTGGAGACGTTGACGAGTAAGGTTATACTACGTTGAGAACTAGAAGTATAAACTTTTCTTTTTATTTTTCCCTAACAAAGTGTTTTTTTATCCATGTTGTTTTAAACCATTTGAATTGAGTTTTAAGCATTTTTTCATTTGAAATTAAAAATAAATATTTGATTACCACTCTTGGTAAGAGTGTTCTTTAATTACTATGATTGGGTGAATGAAGACTTTTATATTGCAACATATTTTTAAGTGGTTGTAATTTCTACCATGCAATGCTTAATAATTCTAAGTACAAAATGATGTCGCCAACCATAAGACTTCTTGTTTCACATGAATGGCATTAAGATGAAAGAGCACATTTTTTTTTGCTTATCGATCAAGCTATGAAATTTCATTACTTATTATATTCTGAAATACGGTTACTCTATCACAAAACGCACCAAGGCTATTATTAGAAATTCGAGGATGACTGACAGTAATTTTCATCTATAATTACGCCACCATATTTAGTGACCTTTAAGTAAGGAGTAGGACTGAAAGCTATACGGTGCATTACCAAAACAAGGTTATCAGAAATTTTTATTTTTCCTCGGATGGACTCTTTTTTTTGATAATGGTGATATGAGGAGGAGAGAAATAAAACTTTGTTATCTAATAGCTCATAAAGGGCAGGAAGATCAACAATGATATAATGTAAAAATTTGAAGTTTTAAACTTAAGACTTAAAAAGTGCAAAAAGTTTTTTTTAATAAATGTTGGAAGTTTTAGTACTAATGTAATAATTTCGATTCTTTTTGTAATTTTCTTCATTTATTATGATACGTAGGTTTTGTATGTCGAATGTAACAAAAATAAATAATTGTAGAGGGTCGTATTTGTTTTCATATTATTTTCTTAACATATACTGAATGGGATGTGTCTTGTAGATGACATTAACTATACAACTCAAGAAGAATTCTAATAGTGCAAAACTCTTTGTTTATGTGGTGTTCTATGTGTAATATTTGCTGCTGACTGTGATGACTATATTAAACCTAAAACCAAGAGATGAGGGGTTTGGAATATACTTAGGTTTTTTATTGTTTGGAAGTGCATTTAAATGCAATGTATATGGAACATGCATAACTGTGTCTGATTTGGCAACTTTTAAATGTATTCATCTGTAAAACTAACCAAGGCCAGTTAAGACCCAGCTTATTAACATGTTCAAGGCAACGTGACTTTTTTCTTTGGTTTTTACGCTAAAAAGAAAAGAATCATTTGACACTGAACACATTGTCGTGCGGTTAGTCTCCTCTTTTTTCTTTCCCCAAGCATCTTCAAAGTATATTTACCGTATGTTTAAGTTCTGATAGTTTTTGTTGTTTCGTTATTTTTGAAATATAATTTTGTTGTTTATTGGTTGTTTTAACACCATATTTACTGTTATTCCTTGTGTAGTTCGTTTCATACACCAAACAACGAACTTTTGGAAACAAGGGGCATGGGACTGAAAACAGGTTTTTATGATACCGACAAAAAGGTACACTGTGAAAATCTTCGTCTTTTGTATGTTTTTTTTGCAAATAAACCAAGTGGATTTTTTAAAAATTATTTTTTTATTATTTTACGTGTATACTGCCTCGATTAAGAATATGTAAATGTGTATCCAGTCCTGGGTATGACGTTAAACTGCACCCGGCAGCAGGACCCTAGTTCGGGAGTTCCGGGGTTTTGAGGAGAATGTCACTACCTCTTAACTGCTGTTGTGCTGGGTCAACCTCTGGCAAGGTGTAGCACCCAAATGCCTCCCTCACTGGGTTACGTTGTCCCAAGAGCACTGTTCCTTGTGGCTGGTGACAATAAATACTGACCAGAGAGAGATAGCTTTTGCTCCCACTGCCTTGTGGGTGGTCTTGGCTGACCAAAGGCTGATGGTGGCTAGCAACCAGAGAAGGCGGAAGAACCCTGTACGGGTCAACGGCAGCTAGCTAGAGCTGGTGTTCTCAAGAAACACACCCGGCAGAAGGCAAAGGCAAACCACTGCTGTATCATGCCTAGTAAAATCATGGTCAAATCTGTTTATGAAAGAAAATCTAACGACGTGAATGGGGTCCCCTCTATATCCAGTGGAGACACCTCGTCCGGTAGGGATGGTCATATGCAACAGGTGACCCCAGACCGTAATCAAACTACTGTTTGCAAAAAACGACATCTAAAAATAGGAACATGGAATGTGAGAACATTGTATGAAAAAGGAAAGCTACAAAATGTAAAGCAAGAAATGGATCGACTGAAAGTAAACATTTTGGGAATAAGTGAAATGAGATGGTCAGGAGCAGGAAAAATGGTTAGTGATGAGACAACTGTAATCTACTCATGTGGAGAAAAACATCAGCATGGTGTTGGAATAGTGCTGGACAAAGACAGGGCAAAGAGTGTGATCGGATTCTGGGCTATTTCTGAAAGAGTATTGTTAGTCAAGCTAAAGGGGCAGCCTTTTAATTTATCTATCATTCAGGTATATGCTCCAACATCAGAGCATACAGATGAGGAGGTTGAGACTTTTTATGAGGAAATAGAAAAAGCAAAAAAGCAGTGTAAGTCACAGGAGATAGTGTTGATTATGGGTGACTTGAATGCCAAAGTGGGAAAAGGAAGAGAAAGAAATACAGTTGGACCACATGGGCTTGGTGAAAGAAATGAAAGAGGTGAAAGGTGGATCCAATGGTGTCAGGAAAATAGTCAGGTCATTATGAACACTTGGTTTCAACACCATCGAAGACGACTGTATACATGGATAAGTCCAGGAGACAGAGCAAGAAATCAAATTGATTACATAACAATCAACCAGAGGTTCAGAAATGCAGTTCAGCAGGTGAAATGTTACCCAGGAGCAGATTGTGGCAGCGATCATGCGTTGTTAATGTGCCACCTGAAGATTAAGTTGAGGAAACTGAAAAAATCCAAAATAACACCAAAGTTGGAGGTATCCCTTTTAAGTAGGAATAGGGTATTAAAACAGCAGTTTAAAGTGGAGGTTCAAAATCGTTACAACGCTTTGAAAGATGAAGGTGAAACACTCGATGAATGGACTATTTTTCGGGATGCCATAGTACAAGGAGCTGAAAGTGTCATTCCTAAAATCAAGAAAAGGGCAAAACAAAAGTGGATGACTGATGAAATACTCGAATTGATGGATAAGAGAAGGGCTGCAAAGCAGAAAATTGATAAGTACAAAGAACTGAATAACAACATCAGAAAGAAATGTAATGAGGAAAAGGAAAACTGGCTCAATAGCAAGTGTAAGAAAATTGAAGAACTGAAAAATAAAGATGCAAGGAACATATATCACGAAATTAAGGAGATAACTGGAAAGAAAAACTGTAGTTCTAGTGGATGCATAAGAGCCAAAGATGGCAGTATTATTCTGGAAAAAGAAAAGATCCTTGGCAGGTGGACAGAATATATAGAGGAATTATTTGAAGATGAAAGAGGAGAGAAGACAGTGATAAGAAAAGAAAAGGAAGGCCCAACTATAATGAAAGCAGAAGTTCAGTTTGCTATTCAAAAAATGAGGAAAGGAAGAGCAGCAGGACCTGACAACATTGTCATAGAATTGGTGAAAGAGCTAGACGAGTTTGGAGTAGAAAAAATAACTGATATTGCAAACAAAATATACAACACAGGGTACATTCCAGCTGACCTCAGCAAATCAGTGTTTATAGCTTTGCCAAAACGACCTGGTGCAACTGAATGCGAACTACACCGGACCATCAGCCTAATGAGCCACATGATGAAACTGATCCTGAAAATTCTGTTGAACAGAATGAAGATCAAAATAAGGCACGAGATCTCACAAGAGCAAAATGCATATATAGAGGGAAAAGGTACCAGAAATGCTATTTTTATCATAAGAATGATGGCTGAAAGAGCAGTGGAAGTCCAGAAGGATTTGTATTTGTGCTTTATTGATTACAGCAAAGCATTTGATAAAGTGAGGCACCATGAATTGTTTAAAATGTTGAAGGACTTAGAAATTGATGGAAAAGATTTGCAATTAATTCAGAACTTATACTGGGAACAGATGGCAGCTATCAGGGTTGATGGAGAAATGAGCAAGTGGTCTTCAATCAAACGAGGAGTAAGACAAGGATGTGTTCTATCACCGGATCTGTTCAATCTGTATAGTGAAATCATCTTAAGAGGTATCAAGAACATGCCTGGAGTGAAAATCGGAGGTGTAAACATAAATAACTTAAGATATGCTGATGACACTGTATTGATAGCTGAAAGTGAAGTGGATTTGCAGAACATCTTAAATAAAGTAGTGTTAGAAAGTGAAAAGAAAGGACTCCAGATTAACATCAAGAAAACAGAATGTATGGTGATATCAAAGAAAAGTGTATCCCCAAAGTGTACTTTAACTATCAATGGAGAATTTGTAAAGAATGTTAAAAAGTTTACTTATCTTGGTAGTTTGATAACATCAGATGGAAGATGTGTGAACGAAATAAAGAAACGAATCACTTTGGCCAAGGATGCTTTTAGTAAAATGAGTTTAGTTTTCAAGAACAGGCAGCTGCAAGTAAAAACTAAGATTCGAGTCCTAGAATGTTATGTGTGGTCTGTTTTGCTTTATGGGTGTGATGCTTGGACCATCAATGAAAGCATGAAGAAACGAATAGAAGCAGTGGAAATGTGGTTCCTGAGAAGAATTCTTAGAATATCTTGGACTGACAAAGTGAGCAATGAAGTGGTATTAGAGAGAGCAGGAATGAAAAGAAAGTTGATGAAGGTAATTAGAAAAAGACAACTGCAGTTTCTGGGTCATGCAATGAGATGTGAAGGAATGGAAAACTTGGTGTTAACAGGGAAGATTGAAGGAAAGAAAAGTAGAGGAAGACAGAGACTGAAATTCATTACCAGCTTGAACAAGGATCTCTAGTTCAAGAGGAGTGATTGTGAAATTTTAGCACTGACAAAAGAGAGAAATAGATGGAAGACCATGATATCCAACGTCCTGAAAGGATAAGGGACTCAGAAGAAGAAGAAGAAATGTGTATCAAAGCCCTATCACCTATTTATTTGTTCTACCCTGAGCAATGAAGGGTACAAATGATAGCAAAAGTGCTAGAATGAACAGAGGATTGTTGATAAATTAGAACTCATATATAAGGCTATAGAGATTCAGGTCAGAAACTTTTATCAATAGCTATTTATGAACTTTGATAGATAGCAAAACTACTTTAAAAGCTTAGGAGGACGGTGAGGTCTTGGATCTTTAGTGTAAAATAATGGTCAGTGTGTTAAACTATACAATAGCAATATGCATAGTTGCAAGGAAATACGGTGGAATGGTATTGGATTCGATCCTTCAAGTGACCATTTTCATCATGGCGTTCTCCAAGTCACGACAACTGGTTTGAGTCTAACTACTTAACCATCACCGGCAGGCTTGGAATTCCCAACAAGAAACTGTTAGTACCGTATTAAAATTGATAGCTGTCTCCAGGTATTTGGTTTCTGTTTCAACGTTAGTACTTACAATGCACCTGAACTTATGGAGAACTTACACTCTTATGCAATTTCTAAAACAATTAAATCCAACTGTAAAGCAATATATTTATTATTATTAGTTATTACCAAGTATTATTTTATGTACTATCATTTTCTTTTGAACTATGTTGTTATAGTCGCTTACCGGGCTATTTAGCCAGTTGTCTTAGGCAAGAAAAGGTTAGATGTACCATACTCAGACAAAGTCCGTTACATCTATCAGCTCTATATTTTCTTGCCAATACTCAAACAACTACGAACGCACCCTCTCTCTATGTTGGTGTACCTGGCTAGCTATTACCATATATCATTACTGGCGACTCCTTCCGCACGATATGCTTTCGTAATCAATGGCATGTAATTTTTTTGCAGTGGCATTGATGTTGGGTTAGGAAGCTACTTGAAAGCTAATGTGAAAGGCAAATGGACTAAATATGACTTCTTCAGTGACTCCCGTAAATCAAGATACTATAGTGTCGCGTTTGTAGATCCTTACACTAGTCATTCTTGTAACTTTCTAACTAAACTATGCAGGACCTCGGATATGAATGTTGCAAACCAGTTCTATCTCATTACGTAACTCTCCGCATCATAGTTCTTTATAAATACTTTATTTTCTGTTGTCACAACTAGCCGTGAGGCAATCCTGATCTTCTCTCTTAATAGCCTCCACATACAATCATTCTCAACTAAGGTGTTATCACTTTAACAATATATTCTTGCCATCTGTTCATTGTAATCTATATTGTTATTAAGATTATTTACTTTCCGTAATCAGACCAACGAATGTAAACTACCAATTACTGACAGGTTTAACACTGTATTTAATATTTCATAAATAAAAAAAGAGTTAATGAACTACTACTACTACTACTACTACTACTACTACTACTACTACTACTCCTACTACTACTACTACTACTACTACTACTACTACTACTACTACTACTACTACTACTACTACTACTATACTACTATTCCTACTACTACTACTACTACTACTACTACTACTTCTACTACTACTACTACTACTACTACTACTACTAGAAATTATTATTATTATTATCACCATTATTGTTATCATCATTGTATTTATTATTGAGATTAAACGCTGTTCTGAGGTTATACGTTCAGTAAAACAAACTAAACTACGCAGTAAAAGTCTCCCCTCCTTCCTGTTAGCAATTATCACAACAAATTCTGAATTTATTTAGCTCAGTCGTTGGTTTTTAGCTTCTTAGCTCTAAGTGTTAACTGTTTTCGCATATTCCTCCAGCTTTTAAGAACTTGTTCGTTACCCGACTTGGTCAAAGTAAACAAAACAATGGAAGCTATGGATATTTCAGAAAGCAATGATTCTGATAATGGATCAAAGAAGGAAACACGCAACGAAAGAAGTGGAAGTTTAGCAGATGATGAAGGAGATGACGAAGGGGAGGACGCAGCTAGTGAAATAAACCGTGGCATAATATCGAGAGGAAAAATTACAAATGGGTAATTGTATACATTAGATTGCTAAACTGAAATTTAAAAATGAGTTTCTTTAATTTATTTCTTGAAATCCATGCAAAAATTTCAAAAGTTCATTTTTTAACCTTGAAGTTTAAAAAACCTTTTGGCTTTAAAAAATGAATTTAACCCAAAAGCTAATGTTTGGAAAAGATGCAAACAAATTTTATTTAGTTTTTTTGCACTTTATTTTGGAAATATTCTTTAATCTATCTGTGCCATTATGGCTCTTATGGATATGATGTTTTCTAACTTGAAGGAAGTCAATTGTTGTACAATGGGGTCAGCTCTGAAATATTTGATTTACTTGAAATGTCGAACGATAACGGCCATTGAAAATTGGATGCTGTCAAGTAAGATATTGCATTAATAAAAAGGTCTTGTCAAGCTTTAACACCGACAGCTGTGCTGATACAGCAGATAGCCATAAAAACTCTAAGCGATTATTTAAATGTGTCTTTGAACATCATAATTCCCCCGTTTGTTTTACATGTATATTTTACATGGTTTACAGTTTGGCTCATTGTTCGTTGTTTATGGGTTTTTTGTTTTGGTGTAAGACCTGTATCCAAATTATCCATGTGTTTTTCTGCATGTAATTGGATTTTCATTAATAAGACATTTTGGAATTTTAACCTTTAAGATTATCACAGTAGGAAGATATGAACAAATGCTATTAGTGACTTTTCGTTAACTTAAAAGTTTCGAATTTGAAAGTTTTTTATATCGCCACAAAAAATAATTGATAGAATAGCCTTACACCAAATATGTATTTTATTAAGATGGTTATCAAGTATTGTTTTCACTTAAAGAGTAGCCTCTGATAAATCTAACGGGTTAATCTCTTCAGGCAAAGAAGGTCGAACTAATTGTATATATATCGTTGATTGTTGGAAAAAAAAATTTCGTCTACAAATGATATATGACCACCATTTTTGCCCACTACATATCACTTTGCGAAGCGGAAACCTAGTTTTATAAGGTGGACTGAGAAGAGCACAGACCTCCCGTCGCAGCAAACGATCTTTGCTGTGCTTGGACTCCATAGTAAGAAATTTTACTAGACGAATTAGTTGAAGATAACTAAATATGGTCAATTTGATTTCAGTTTTGTTCGCTTCTTAGTGGAAAAAATGGTGATGTGCTTTCCCTCCACCATCTCATGGTTTTTACAGTTAACTTCAAGCAGTTTTTCGTGATAATGATAATGACATTGAGGTAGCAATTGTTTTTGTATGCAGTTTTTTTTATTCGTTTTGACTAATCCGCATCATCATACATTTGTAGAATATCTATGTAAATGTAAATAAATATAAATGCTTAAGCTTTCTTGTTTATTTCTCTGATTTGTAATGGTTTTAATAGTACTGATACAGGAGATGCTGAGGACGAAGCAGATGAAGAAGAATTTGGGACTGAAACGCAGGAAGAAGAAGAAGAAGAGATACAAGATTTAGAAAATATGCTTAATTCAATGAGACATGTTCTTGACAGTTCAAATGGTGAGGACTTGATTTATACTTCGATTTCCTGTAGAATAGGGTTTAGCTAGAACGCGTTTCAAATGATTCAAGGGTATGTTCTCGACAATTTGAGTAGGATGTATTCCTGAGGGACATTCACTGACGGACGTTTTCCTTACTAGACATATACCCAACTTTGCATTTATTTTTAGGACAAATTTCCTACTTAGAATTTTTCCAACAGGATACCTGATCGCAGGCTGACCATTAAGAAAATATCTGGTCGTGAGGGAACATCCTCCTGGAAATTTCTACTCTGGAAAATGTCCGTCGGGGAAGTGCACAGCCGGACAGACGCGCAGTTTGGATCACAGATGGCCCTGCTTTCACCGGCAAAGATCTGCCTTTTTTCACTATCGCTGCACTTGCATTTGATTTAATTATTTGTGTAAATATACTTTATCATTATTATTGATATTATTATAACTGTAATTCTTACTATTTTTGCAGTTTGTGATTAAGTAGCACATTAGACTAATTGTTAGGAAAAATTAACGAACTAACATAGTCCATAAGAAACAGAGGATTGAGCCCATTAAAGTGTTACCCTGACTTGAAAAGTTTGTGCCTCATTTGTTTATCAATTTTTTTTTGCTTTTTTAGGTTTTTTTAAGAAATAAAGCAGAATTTTAAAGTGTTTTGATACCCTTTATCATCTACAAGTTGGTCTGTAAAAATTAATGCTATCGTACATGCTATATGTTTCTAGCTGTGGTAACATTGGTGCATTTTTAACAGAACAAGCCTAACACCTTTGTTGTTAGCGGTAAAATTATTGTATTATTAAAGCTAACCCATTAACCGGTTACTTTAGAAATTTGAAATTGTCTTACATAATAAAATGTAATACAATGTGTGAGTGGCATAACAAGTAAAGTGAAAAAAGAAAAAGAAGAATGGAACTAGTAAATTCAAAGATATGTGTTTCTGAAAAAGCTGCTTTTTAGAATTTTATCTGGATTCCAGGCAAAATGCAGAATCTACAGTATTTTGAAAGTACTGTTTTGATTAGACGCCATTATCAAAGCCCATCATTAGCTTTTTGTGAAATTTCTAGGTTACTTCGCACTGAGAGTTATACGAAGAACTTTTGCATTTACCGCTACTTCAAGGCTCCAGGCTACTCGTTTGAAAGTTGACTATGAAATAGCCGAATGAAACTCCAGTATTTATACCATTGTTTTCAATAACCGTTTTCAGTAACTCCTTTTTATATGAATAGGTTGCCTACGTAGCATAATAGTGCATTTACAAAGCCTTAACCTTTCAAATGAACTTTTTTTTCTTCAGCTAAGACACCTCCTTGTACCACGAGTCAAGAAAAAGAACCTGACTCTTGCGAATCATCACCACGTGGTAAGTTCATTTCAATCTTGTTGTTCTCTGTTTACTGTTCCATAGAAACAGACAGAAAAAAATTGTCAACTTTTTAATAAGTGTAAAAAATGCCAACAATGGCACAATAAGCTTAATTCTCCACATTTACTTTCTTCAATTTTTAATCTGCCAATTTATGTTGATGATTTAACCATTGTTTTTTGTGAATTATCGTTTAAGATGAACGATGGTCGTAAAATTTAGATGAAAAACCATATGCAGGTATAACAACGTACATTTATAAATAAAACTCGGAGAAATGCAGTGATATTAAGACAGAATTCTTCAGTTTAGCACAAACTTATGAAAGAATATTTAAGGAGACCGTCAGTTTAGTTGCTTGAAAGTAAATCATAGGCTGCTTAGCCCTCATAGGAGAGTATATTGCATCATCCAACAAATCTTTCTGAAAAGATCACATTCTGTTTTGTTCAAAACGCCCTTACTCACTTCTAGGTATACATAAAGGTCTAGCGTTAAGTATACATAAAGGTCTAGTGAAGTACAGAGAAAGCATTCATTCATGCAAAATGTACTAAATTCCTTGCCTAGTAATAATTAATCAGTTATAATACCGTTATGACTAAAAAGTCTATGTTAGTTTCAGTTAAAGTAGATTCAAATACAGGCATCTGGGTCTATGAGTGAGGAATCGTATTTTAACATGTCAGGTTGAAATTTAGAATGTAAAATACACCTCCATGTCTTTAATATCTTGGTATGCTCTCTTTGTAATTGCAGAGGGGCAGATAAGGAGTTCTCTCTTTGAAGAATGGGATTCAGGTAATTTTTAGCAAGTATAACACTACTAGATGATATGACATTGTAAAAATTCGTGTGATGGTGTTACAAGAATTATTATTTCCATCAGCAGTAAAAGGAGTTACGTTGTAAGGTATACGGTTACAAATGTAAAGCAACACAGATTTAAAAACTATTTTTTCTTTTTTTTAATGAATTTACTTTGATGGAGAAAATAAAGGATGGGAAGCAGCATTCTTGTTCCTGAATATGGTATCATGTGAGGTCAATAGATCAATAGATTTTGTGTCCTGTATGAAATGCTTTAAGGATTTCATACAACATAAATTACATTTCATAGAATGGCATGCACTTGCTTTTGCACTTTGAAGGTTATTTATTAAAAGATAAAATGAGTGAAATTTGTAGCTAAAGAAAGCCTAAATTTACTTGGGACACGTAAGGGCTGTAGTTGTTTTGTAAGCTGCTAGAGGCAGAGTGGAAGACCACCGACGAGCTTGATCCAGCACCATCAAACGAGAAACCAACCTCCCCTCACCGTCGAACAAGTGAATGTCCAGGACCCACAGTAACACCCCCCAGCATGTATCGGTATCCAAGTACGTAGGTTGCATCGGGAATATCTCTCCCAACTACAGGGGCGTTGAAGACGTACATTTCCTGGTTTGGTTTTTATTTTTAAGATAGAGCCAACAGTTGTTATCCTGTTACTCGATGTTTCCCAGGATTTCTCCTGGGTGCCACCTATACATACTACCAGGACGGCACTGAAGAGCACCAGCAAGCCACAAGCAAGACAAATCGGTGTGGAAAGAAACTAGAAAAATTAACCTTTCACTTACCCACCGCGGCGCACAACTTCAAAAATCCTTCTCCAAATCGACGACGAACCAGATTGGAAATCACATGAACGACGAGATGGATTTCTTCGTTGGTACGAAAGAACAGCATGGAAGTGAAGGCCATTCGTTACTGACCTGTCAGGGAACCTAACTGATCAGCATCAACGCACCATCACGTGGAGGCTGACCTTCGTTGACACCCACTCATAGGGGTATTCCAGATCTTCGTCTGTGTCGGATTTCTTAAAAGTTACCTTACAACTTTTATCTTGTACTTCCTATTTTCTTGTTTCATCATTCCCATAGTTTATGGTTGCGTATTATGGTCGAGAAAATACACGGGCCGACAATGTAATTAAAGGACTTGCTTGTAGCTTTCAATTTGTATAAAACAATATAGTTTCTTTAATCTGGTATTTATTCAATCTAACAAACAAGAGTAAATTGAACCATGAGATGTAAAACTTTTAAAAACTCAATACATCCCTTATTTTAGTTCTTGCATAGGTTTGAACTGTAAGCGTGGCAACAGAAATTAAGTTATTGGACCAAAGGACAGATTCTAGTCCATTGATTATTATTGAAACGATTTCCGTTGTTGCAGATGAAGGCGAGGAAGACGTGGTAAGGCCAAGCATTTTAGATAAAGATGAGAAAAAGTTAAGAACAAAGGAGGATTTGTTTCAAAGAATAGAAGAATCAAGGCAAGCACTTGAAAATGAGCTTGGTGTAGAAACATTTTTAAAGGTGTATAGGTATATTCAGGTACGTATACTCAGCGTTTGAATCCCCTTTAATTGTTAAATAACGGTCATATATAGTGACACTTTAAGCCACTTTGGTACTGAGCATTGTATACCTCCATATTTTGGGGAAGATTATTAGGACAATTACACATATTCGCAAGTTATCTTTATGATGATTTTGAAAACTGAACCATTTTGTGTTGAGTGATGTCTCAATGTGTTCGCGTCTTATAACTCTATGAAACAGGTAGAGATACTTTTGTCCTTTTGTGGGAATATTTTTGGACATACCTGCTGGAAGTTTTAGCTATTAAAGATTGGGCTAGCAGAAAAGAGAATATCAACTTTTTATGTTTGAATCCTGGGCTATCTTTCACCTATCACAAGAAAAAATGAAAGGTATTTTACAACAGGAATATCTTTCTACCCACCTTCGCCTGCATCAGATTCTCTAACGGGCATGCTATTGGAAACTCAAGAATTAACTCTGGTGTGAGTAATAGAATGAAGGCCTACACCATGTCTAGCTAAATGTTGATTTGTAAGCAATGTGTCCTGAAGGGTGTTCACTGAGACGGCTGTTTTATTATTAATTACAAACTAACAATTAAAATTAACGGTAAGGAGACAAGGAGAAAATAAGTATACAATTATATGCAAAGAAAGATTGAACGTCAAAGTAATTATACTGTGTTATAAATCATTCTACTTCAAGATTATTTTGTATTTACACCGAATTCCTTAGTTTGAAAAACGGCCCGTACCATGGGGCTTTGGGGGAGCCTGATATTACAGTATATTTTTACCGCGAATCACACCAGGTCAAAGCTTGAATTACAACATCTTGGGAAACTGAAACATACTTTACATACTTTAGGTGGGCAAAGGGGTTCTGTATGGTGTTGAAAGAAAGACTTTTATTATTGTAGATACACAGACAGTGAAACCATCTGATGTCAAGATGACACTAAAAGTAGAATCCCGATCGGAAGGGATATTTAAGTGAAGTTGATAACAGTTAAAACAAACGATGACAAAGGACAGAAGGTTACTTACTGGTCTTTGGTCACGGTATTTAAACTTTTGAAGAATATTTGCTTTATTAAAGGTCAGAAATATTTAAACTTTTGTTGACTTTGCATATTCGGACTCCTACATCCTAAACCCTATTTTCTTGCAATGTATAACAACCACGTTAATTTTAATCGAATTCTCTTTTGTTGGCACTAATCAGGAACAACGCCCCCAAATCATAAAATTGCAAAGTAAATTGTATTTTATGACTGGTGAAAACAAAAGCAGGACGAAAACCTAAAACAGATAAAGGATAGTTTGTACATGCTTAGCAGGAAGCAGAATATTAATAGCTTCCTTTATACTTTTTTATCTTTTTCTTGGTTGGGAAAAAATTGCCCCCTGAAGGAAATGTAAGATATGAAATACTTTTTGCATGGTTTTTTATTTAATTTTTCTTTCCATCAGTTACTGTGGAATTTTATCAGCATTTAATACCCTGTATTTTTTTGACCTTTTTATTTTTTGTTTTTCTTTTTTGTCATGTTCTTTTGCTTTTATTACAATCTTAATCATTGCAGCTCTTGTAATATCATTCTGTTTGTTGCAAGCTTACTCATTTTGTGAACACGCAGCGTAATCTAGCCATTGTATTTAATTCCCAGGGAATCCAAGAAAATGAGGACGATGAGCTTGACGTTTCTTTTGGCCCAGAAAATGAAATTATGGATTTACTTGGGCCAGAAAAGGAGCGCCTTTACCAAAAAGTGTTGTATTTGGTAATGGCCGATGCTGCCTATTTTGAAGGTTTGTCTCTGGCTTTTTAACAGTTAAAGTTGTTATGTTTCTCTTAACCAATATGTTTGAAGCTTGTAACTCGATATTAGGCGAATGTGCCTAATGTAATTTATTGGCAACCATTATATCATATTTGATTTAAATGCCCTTTTATATTTTAGTTTGACCTTAAAAACCCCCGTAGGCCGTTAACAGGAAAACCTGATATGATGAATTACATCACAGATATATAATATATTGCAATTGAAATCACGTTTATTTTTGTTTACATTTGTTGGAGTTATTCACGAAGCTGAGAAATTATAGGTTGGACGCTGTTTTGTCAATGATGGAAATAAAGAAAGAAGCAAGGACAGACCATCACTTTTTACTGATGGGCTTGAAGTTATATAACAATACCTAAAGAATTACTGTTTTGATGCCTCAGAACCTCCACTGCATCAATTTCTATTTATTTGATATAAATACTTTATATTCAAGTTTTCGTGTACTCATGATTTTAGGCAAGTTTGGGTATGCACAAGCAAACAAAGGCTGAGGCCTACTCTCCTCTAATATAATCAGTATTTATTTCAAGGGAAATAACCTCATTTAAGGCTCGTGAGTTGAAAGGTTAATAAATGGGCAAGTCAAGGTTGACATTCTTTCTGAAGATCGGAATATGGATTCTGAAAGTTAATTGGAAAAAGAGTCTGTTATTCTTATTTTCCTCATTCTTTGAAGAAGTATGATGACGTGGTACATCTGTTTGTCAAGTGTATCGGAAGAAATTTGTACTGCTCTTTTATCGTAAAAGTATTTTAAGGATTTTAAGGGTATATTGATTAGTAATTTTGAAGTACCTGTTGCACTGACGCGCCAACACTGGCCTACCCCTTCCACGAATATTTTTCTCTGTCCGCCTATAAAGCTTTCTGAAGATAGGCTCGTCCATACAAACCTACCCCCCCCCCAACTGCTCCAAGCAAACCTTTGTAAAATTAAATGAGCCCAGAGATTGCCCTCAAGATATAGCGGTATATTTCATTTTTTTAAAAATTTTTGTTGTTATTTCCCTTTCATTTTTTAACTCTTATTTACTTTGGCTCAAACGGGAACCCTTTAAGAGACGCTTCAAAAACTTTGGGAAAATTCCTGGCCAGATGCCCATCCTAACTGCTACCAGTAGATATTTGTGTGACTTAAGTCATGCTATTTTGAAACCTCCTGTGGGCTGTAAATTAAGCATTCATTTACCACTAAGCCAAGGGTTCTGGTATGGGTATTATTGTTTGGTTTTTTGTGTAGCATTGAATATTTGTCTATAGCTGTTTATGATAAAATTAATGAAAAACCTTGTTAATTATTGGCCTTTTGCTTGAAAATAGACTTAATTCAGATCATACTCATGTATTTGTGTTTTTCTATATTGAATAACTATATTGAAGCATTGTTGCGTCACTCATGTTGTTCGGCATACTTTTTGTTTGATTGCAATTTGAGAAGAAAAACAGACAAAGTCATGAAACCCGTTTCTTTTGCCCGGGTAGAGTCCTATAAAAAGTAGCAATGACCATTTAATAGCTTTTACTTTGCACTTTTTATTTTACATTTCAGATAATGAATAAATGCAACTTACCTATTGAGATCAAAAGTCACATGAGTAAAGCACAGACAACTGGTTACACTAGATCTTCAGAAGTACCATCTGTGCATTGCAGCATCAGCGAGTTTTTTTGTCATATTTGCACAAAGTAACACAATTAATTCAAAACTTGTCACGACAGCAAGCAAGTAATAATAAGATATTCTAGTTTATTGTTTGCTCGAAATATAGGTTATAGTTGAGCTTGTCTTGAGATAGTTCTGGTCATGAAACTAGAAAGTGTGTATTGAATTTTCTTTTATTCTTCCTTCAAAAAGAGCTTCATTCCATGTGTACTTTGGTGATTTATCCAAAATCTACTTGTTTTAAAATATATTTGGAAATATTTAGATTTTATCTAGCCAATAATATACGAGGGTATTGCTACTGGCGTACTTAAACACCTGGAAATGTGCTTAATATTACTTTGGCATTGCGAGTCTTTGACAGTTACTTGAAGTAGTGAAGAATATCAAGGTAGGTGGGTTGACATTTGTTCCCTCGCACAGGTACGCACTTTTCATCACAATTTCCACCATGTAAATTGGCTACGTTTTGATATTGTGGAGGTAAAACTGTTCCTACTTGCCGCCAAGTTAATGAGGTTTACAGCTGGATGATGTATCCATCTACGTTGTGTACTCGAATACACCTGGATGTTCATTCCTGACTGAATGACGTACTTTGTAATGGTTTTCTGTTGTGTTTTTTAAGACAGTGAGTCATAATGGATTAGTCTATATTTTGTTTATGTACAACAATAAAAGTAGCGTCATTTTTGTAATTTCTTTTGTTTTGGTATTAATAATGTAATGCTACAGTGTACAACTAATGCTTGATTCAGAGATTGTAGTAAAAGAGAAAATTGCGATAGTAGATTTCATTAATGATGCAGAAGTAAAGCAATTAACTTTAGAACCGCTTTTTCCCTGTTTCTCTTTAACGCCTGCTTTTCCTATTCAGCTTTGACTACGATAGAGGTTTTTAAGGGACACCTGTTAGAAATTTCTTGGCCGTATGTTTATTCGAATATTATATTTGAATTTTGCACATATAAATTTAAACAGCTGTGATCCATTGGCAGTTGCTCTCGAAAATACGTTTAAAAGGCCAACGAACAATGTTTGTGGATGCTTTTATTGTAATTGCTTGATTAATATAATGTCACAATAATTCCAATACTGTGAAGGTAGAATGCTAAAAGCAATGAAATAAATTTATTTACAAAATTAATGAAGTATTAATTAAAATCCGCTTTTAATGTCTTTTGTACCCTTGGATGCTGTTTCGTTTGTTTGAAGTACTTTATCTCCCTGCATTGTTGAGGGGCTAGTATGGACTAGGCTGCCTGTGCTTAGAACCAGTGCCAAAACAATTTCCAAAAGGGTCAGTCATATTTTAACCAGGTTAAGATCTTGCGTTATCATATTATGTATTTTGTATGGATGGACGTGGTACAGTGCTTGCCATATTATCCTTTCCCCCTTCTTCCTAAGGAGGATAAAGAAGTTGGCATGTCACTCTTGTTGAGGCAAGAGTGACATGCAAGTTTGAGTTAAATTTTCCTAAACCTTGAAGACATAGCACTTTGGATTTCCATGTAGCCATTAATTTTGCTTTGGCGTAATCCAATGTCCAATTACTCTTGCTTTACATTTGGGAATTCATTTTTTGAGTCAGAATTTATCTTTGCTTAAAGACGAGTCAAAATATATTCAATTAACGGTTTTTATTTTGAAATATATCATTATTCACTGAAAATAGGTTAAACCAAGAGAATACGCGATAAATTAAGAAGGTGAGAGTGGAAAAGTGCAATACCTCATTGCTATCAAATCATCACTTTTGGACTAGATCAGAAAGCGACCTAATAATAATATCTAGTAGCAACTGGAGACCAGAAAAACAATTGGCCATGTATATGAAATAACACAAAATTATAGAAATTTACTATTAAGTATCTTTATGTACTATGATTACTATACCAGTTTCTACTACCAAGTAGAGACAAATGGTATACATAAAATAAATGATGATTGTTATTACCGTTTTTAACCAATTTGAAATGGAAAATATTCGGTAGACATTGCGTGTGTAGAATGCTTCAATGGAGTAAAGCAACTCATTTTCTCCTATGACCCAGCTCAATTCAACAATCACATATTTTTCTGCTGATGGATCAAGAGGGATAGCCATCGTTGAGCGAAGATACCTTTTAATACGTTATTGAAAGCTTGACAAGTACTACTATGATTGGCCTCCATGCATGGCGGCCATAGGCCAGGCGTCATCTTACTAGACTGTTGAGAGGTGATACTCTTATTCTTCGTTAGCTATGTCTTATTTGTTAATATTTTTCTGTTTTAGGCAAATGCACACTTCTCACTGTTGATTCGGTTGTTCAGTCCTGTTTTGCCAATATGGATATCATTATAAACACTCTACACTCTCAAGTAGCGAAAGGATTTTACATTATTTAGGGGGTGTCGTCACTTGAGAATTGAGTTAGGTTATGGGCTATCAAGATTTTTATTCCAATTCCATATTCTGTTTTCGAGATATTGACATTCAAACCAAATTCATTAAAGACACTGAATAGGATAGAGATTTTTTGTTGTAATGTATCCTTTTCCCATCCTTGTATACCACTGCCATCCATATATCCATCCTCTGACTCATTACTTGTACCATTTTGCGGTGACTGACTTCGTTGTTGCCTGTTGATAGCTTCATTAGGGATCGATTATGTGATGTTTAGGACAGGGTGGGCCTTGTTGCTTACATCGATGAAGATATACTCTTATAGCATAATCTAAATAAAGATTGAATATATTTGGACTTTTAGTAGTTTAGTTTGTGATTGGTAGGCTATTTCTTGTAGTTGTTTTTGTACATAAATCCCATTATTACAACCTCTTACAGACCTAAAACCAAATTTTTTGCCAAGGGTTTGTGGCTCAAAAAAGTCTGACGTTCTTGTTAATATTCATAGTAGCTTTTGTAATAATTGAACCAATCGAGATACCTCAGTATATAGTTCGATCTTCAGAACTGCCCTTGATGACAAATTGAGCCAGTGTTCGATAGTCGAACTTCCTGCATGCATGTTATACCTAGGCCTGCATTGTTTGCTTATAGTAATGTGTAATTCAGTCTAAAGTCATCAGAACTTGACTGCACGTTTATCTGCCCACATTTGCATCTGCTATGGTTTTTTTAGCAATAACACTGCTCTACACTCAAAATGCCACTTCAATCAAATTATTGCATTTTAGTCAATTCGTGGGTGCTGATTACGAATATGATAATAAAAAAGTATTTTGCCGTACGGATTTTTTTTGCAGAGCTTTGAAGTTTTTTTCAGATGGAAATTTGCATAATTTTAGGCAATCGTGCTGGGTGATGTATTTGTTAAATCTCCTATTCTTTTTATATCTTTGCACAGTCTGAATGCATCTCTCCTATATGTAAATAGCAGGTTGATTCATTTAGTGATTCCCTTCATTATTTTTTATTAAATATCCGATTAAGTTAAAAGAACTACGTGTAGGCCTAGGCACAAAGGGTCTGGCTTGACTCTCATATTTTCTGGTCAATTGACGTATTCTGTATTGAATGGTATTTTTACAGAAGCACAGTAATAGTCTGATTCACAATATATAGAACGTGTAGCCTAATCCACAAAGATTCGTGTCGATAGATCATATTTACACTTTCAACCGGAAAGTGTAAATAATTCAACCGGAAAAACCTTTCATCGGCAGCTTGACGTTGACAAATGACGTAACGATTTTATTAATAATGATGTTTGTTTACTGCCTGATTTTCCCGGAGTTTCCTTTGTTCTCCGTCAAATACAAAGGTGCTGGGGATCATCACACTTACAAAAGTCGCCAAATCTGCCCACTTGATAGCACTGTACGAGAATTCATGATGTCTGCCAAGTCACGTCGTGCTTGTAAGAATCATCCAGATAACTTCTGTAATATCTGTGGAAAATATACTGCAGTGTCTCGACGGATGAAATTTACAAATTCCTTATTTAGAGGATACGAAAGTTATTTTGATTCTAAACCTGACCTGGATAAAACATGGGCTCCACAATATTGCTGTATTACTTGTTTCTTTGTATTACATCACTGGAAGAGTGGACATCGAAAGAAGATAAAGTTCGCGACTCCCATGATTTGGCTTGAACCAACAGATCACATTTCTGACTGCTATTTTTGTTTGACGGAATTCTATCGTGGAATTTGTAATGCGAGGCGTGTCACCAAATATGCTGTCGTCAGGTAGGCTACAACATTTTTGTGTGATTTTAATAGAGAATTTTCTGGATAAGCCTATATATAAGCTTAGGTTCCTTTCATTTCAAAATTATAATCTTTGTTTAAAAATTACAATTATTATAAATTCCTTTTTAACATTTGGAGAATGTGCTCATCATGGCAGTCGATTCTCGTTTTGTTTCAGGTCAGCTATTCAACCAGTACCACACAATGATGATGATCTACCAGTGCCCAGCACCTCTCAGCTGAAAGAAGAATCACAATCATCCAGTGAAGTTTGTAACTCCCCAAAAAGCAGAGCTTTCAGGTTCAAGCTCTGATGTGCACCTCATTACACAGCCTGAATGTAATGACCTCGCAAGGGATTTAATTCTTTCAAAGCAGCGCTCGGAAACCTTAGCTTCCAGGTTGAAGGAATGGACCATGCCTCACTCACCCTCAAAAGTAACAGCATTCAGTACACGAAATGTAGAAATGACAAAGTTTTTCTCAATGACAGACTCTATATGTCACTGCACCGATCTTGCTGATGTAATGAGTGCTTTGAACATTAGATATTCCAACAGTAAATGGAGACTATTCACAGATTCCTTGGTAGCTAGCCTGAAAGTAGTTCTACTGCACAATGGAAATACAAATCCAAGCATATCTATTGCACATGCTGTTGGCGTACTGGACACATTTTCAATGCAAAAGGTATTAGGCCTCATCAAGTATACTGAACATGAATGGGCTATTTGTGGAGACTTCAAGGTCATTGGGCTGTTACTAGGTCTAAAAAGCGGCTATACTAAACATAGCTGTTTATTGTGTTTCTGGGACAACCGTGCTGACGATGAACACTACCAACTGAAAAGCTGGCAAAAACGCAAGAAATTTCAGCCCAAAAAAGAGTATGTGAAATTTCTCCCACTTGTAAAGCCTGAAAATATTTTTCTTCCATTGCATATCAAACTAGGGCTTATCAAGTAGTTTGTGACGGCCATGGATAAACAAAGCTCAGGTTTTAAATTCCTTAAGGAGAAGTTCACCAAGGTCAGTGAGGCAAAGCTGATGGCTGGGGTTTTCATCGGACCCCAAATTAGGGACCTCGTGAATCACCCCGAATTCCCAAAACTCCTTTCCTTGGAAATCTTTCCAGGCTGTAGTCCTTAACTTTCTTGGTAACAAAAAGTCAGAAGACTACAAGAAGATTGTGGAAAACCTTTTGGACGACTTTCGAAGCATGGGCTGCCGAATGTCACTTAAGATGCACTACCTGCACTCTCATCTGAACTTCTTCCCAGAAAACTTTGGTTCATTCAGTGATGAACACTGGGAACATTTCCATCAGACCATTGAGCACCGCTATCAAGGTCACTGGAACCCTGCGATGCCAGGAGACTTTCTGGCTTTTGCAAAAGGATGCAACAAGTGGTCATCGCCGAAAGTCCTGCACGTTTTTTTGAACTCTGACTGTTCATTGAAGTTCTCTTATTAGAACTATTAAATGCTTAGTGACAATGAGTTTTGTAATTCTATTTCATGATCGATTCTTTTAGTTCTATTAATGTGTTGTACACAAAGGCTACTAGAGTACTTTGCATATTTATGCCTTCATAACAGTTGAATACTTGCAAATTTTTGCTGTCTTTTCTTGTGAATTTTGCTTGTTTTTATAATATAATTTTGAGGAAAGATTCATGTATTTTCGAAAATATATTTAATGTTTAGGAATAATGCTGAAAGCAGTTTGCATAGATGTATGGCAGTCCTGAAACTAGTGGATAGGAAAGCATGATCACATGACTATACACAATATTAGCCTACCACACGAAAAAAGCCACATCTCCACAAAATAAAAACTAAACGGTATAATTGTTTTTTACACGCAGATTCGGAATCAGCGCATCAAAATTACTCAGAAAATGTATCTGCCGTTCAAGTGAAAAAATTTTTTTGAAGTGTTTGTCAGGTTTTTTTATTTTTTTGGCTAGGTGATTGACAAGTCCTTTCCTCACCAATAGCTAAATTTTCGATCTCCGGCCGGTGGATTACGCAAGGACGCAACCCTTGGTGACCCGTGCGACGATTGATTCGGTATATATTATCTTTGGCTAATTCTTTCATTTTCTTTTGAAATGGGATAATGGTTTACCGTCACAAAAAACAGTGTTTTTATTGTGACACCATCACTGCGGGGTTGCCAACCAAGACTAAGGAGTACCCCCCTACCCTTGAGACCGACTAGTCCTCAGCTGACTCCAACCCGGCACTTCATAGTCTCATGGACAGCTAACAGGTACTACACCTTGCTCAAGGATGGTCTGTAGGCAGTTGCGGCAAAGGGTAACCCCGTTTTTCCACGTCGAAGCTCTACAGTCGGACACAGCTTAGAGCCATGTCCTGGACTAGATATATAATCGATAATTAATCGCATTGAAGTGTAGTTTGTCTTAATTGAACCGTCCAAGGATCAGCATGACAGAGTATGTTTAACTCCTAGCCTCTCGACGGTCAAAGGTTTTCTTAGTGAGGAAATGTATTACTTAACTCAATGTTCCATCTTACATCGAACTTCGGTTTGGTTTGGTCTCCACTTGATTTTTTTATTTCCAGCTTGTGTAGTGTAAATATTTGACGAAATGTGTGTGGTTGTTCATCTGCGAAAAATTTGTTGAAAATTTTTGGCAGTTGGGATAACTGCCTGACTGTCTTTATAATTAGGGCATCTCGTATGTACTGCTTTTTTTCTGCCATTGGAAGTTGAAAGATATTTACTTTTTACGTATGTGTAATTCAGTATCTCCTGTATGACGCCCCTCCCCGATATAGGTGTCCCTCTCTTTTTCCATGGCGTTTTTGTCAACTAAATAATTTTCTTTGTACTTATTTCTGAGCTTCTTTTGCACATAGATAATCTATTTCTATTTTTACTGCAGCGCCTTTACCTAAACAGTAATTGGACCTGCTATCCATTTTGCTTCGTACAATTTTTAACAATCATACCTATAGCCTCTAAATTTCTTTTAAGGGTAGCCATGTATGAATTTAGCTCCCAAGACCTCTTAGTCAACACAGTAACCAGTGTTCTTTCCGCACAACATCCCCGGAGGATACTGACAGAACCAAAGGACCCAGTCCCATTTGAAGGGAGAAACAATATAGTTTACAAACTGCATTGTGAGGACTGTCCTGCCTCCTATATTGTTGAGTCAAAGGGAAACGGAACAAATGAGAGTTGTTTAAAATAAGGAGACCTAGTATCATGAAATAGCCCAACAGTGCTCGATACAAGATTACACCCTTGACTTGAAAAATAAACAGATAGAAACGAGGAAAACAATAGAAGAATACAATCCATTCCCAACAGTACTGGAATAACATCAACAGAATATCTTACACATACAGAAATATGGCTTGCAACACTAGAGAAAGAAACACAACAAACACAAGATAGGTATGGCTCCATACCTGAAGACAACTCGATCCCTGTCACTACGCATGTCCGCACTGGAGAAGTATAAAGTTGTATCAAGTCTTTTCTAGTTGCCTGAGGATGAGAGAAGTAGCTCTCGAAATGTAGTACAGAAAAATCGTTTAACTCAGGGCAGGATAAAGCTCCTATCTTAATGGCTTCTACCGGGAGTGGAGTATTTTTGGGATTGTAATTCAAATCATTTTGAGAGAATTGTAAAACTGTAGTTGTTTCATTACTCACTCTTGATTATTATTAATGATGACGTCATGGGATAGCATTTTTTCTCAAGAGTAAAAAACTTATCTAGTTGCCCCGCTGTAGAGGGCACAGATTAGGACACCAGTATATGTCCTTCGAATTGACTGGGTAAAAGAAACATCTCGTCCTGTGTTTTATGTCACAGCTAAATCCGCTCTATTCTGTTTTAGTGTTTTCGTCTTACAGCAATGGCTGTATGAAAATGACATCAATTGTTTTTAAGGTATATCCTGTGATGGCCACTCCACCTAACATGAAATTACCAACTTTATTCAAGACGTGTTGTGGAATTCTTTAGAAAGAGTTAAAATCCTATTGAGTTTTCTTTGGTAAAATAGTCGAGTGATACACGTTAACAAATAGTTTAAAGTCTAAATTACAATTTTTAAGATTAAGTTTGTCATTTTTGAAACCATATCTCTCGCCTTTTCTTCAGAATTATTTTCACGATTTTCTTTGCCACCCATGTTTGTTGAGATCAATTGTTGCTGTTTTAGAGGGAAAGTCGTCGTCTTGTTAGGATGAGATTCGCAACCATAGGTACCTGAAGGATGATCGGCGCATTGACGTGAAAGAAATGGTTGCAAAAATGATCTGGTTAAAAATGTGCCGCTTACAGCTCAGGTGGTGGAACATTTGGTCTTGATAGACACAGGAACTAGTTCATATCTAATTCGCTTCATCCAGTTAGAAGCAAATCCAATTTTTTCCCTTTTTATAAGCTTTTTATAACCTATATAACTGGGGCTTTTTTACTAAGAAGACGCTTAATTAACAATTTCATACCTTTCCATGTTTTAAACAATCACCGTATGAAACAAAATGGAAGTTCAGTTATTCTCCGGCCTTCTTTACATTTCATTAACTAGGAATAGACGATCCTCCTATTAATATCATTCCCTCAGTGCGTTCCAGATATTAGCAGAAGGGTAGTTGTCCTGCTGGCTCGTTCGCACCCCTACCCACCCCCACTCGACTTTTTTTGACCCACAGATATTACATACAATCAACATTTGTGGGGTGTGCCCACAGTTGAGTAATGAATGTGCACTGGCTGAAAAAATTGCATTTCAAGTTATGACTTGATTTGGCAATATCTGACCTACATCCTCCCACAATTCCACCATTAACCTCATCAAAAATTTCAGCAGCACTCTTAGAATTGTGATACTTCTCTTCACCACCATGTGGTGTAATACCCCAAATTAACAACCCCAACTTTTGAATTCAAATTCCAAGTAAGGTATGGTTGTTAAGTATCTGGCCCATCTCCCCCCCCCCCCACACACACAATTAGGCCACTAATCTCATCAAAAGTTTCAACAGCACTATTCTAGAGTTGTGATACCGCTTTTCACTATTAAGTGGTGTAACTGACCCTCCTCTCATATTTCCACCTCATTTCTTTTCAAAGCTTACAATGGAAATGTGACACTGCTTTCAATGACTAATTTACATATTGTGCTGTAACAACATGTAGTACATTTTAAGCCCTTAAGTACAATTTTTGACTTTGATCACATACGGAAAGAGTAAACATTTAATTACTCATTAATTGACATAAGCGGTCAAGTTACTAATGTGAACTTTGTATTTTTGAGCATTTTACTAACATGACGGTTGCGTGTCTTGATGATACACTTCCATACCAAATTTCATTTTGCTGGCCTTAAAAACAAAAGCGTGCGTCAAAAAACTCGGCTGAACGAACATCCATCACCTGGTACAGGATAGAACATAGATTTTGACGGGAACACTGCGCCGGCATATAGGCCTATAGTTCCTTTTCTTATACCTGGAGAACCGTCTGCTGACAAATACACATCAGGTGGGAAACTGCGACATCTAAGATAATATTCCTATTTCAGTCAATGAACATATAATGGCTTTCGCAGGTGAACACAACAGCGACATATTTCATAGCATCAAGGCATAAGAAGTAGATAACTTAATTTATAGGCCACAGTAGCCAACCTTAAACATTTGAGGAAAGGACAAATGGTAGACAAAAATGACGAACTATTTTATGGCGGAACCTTAGTAGATGGAGAACAGACTATTGGACGATAAAAAGTTAATCCTTGAGTTACTTTGAGTTTTATCATCGTCAAGTTGAACTAATAATCAGCTGACTAGAAGATAGATTTTAGAAGTCATAAAACTCTCTCATCTAAATGACATTCTGTTTGCTGCCAAGTGTTACGGATAGATACGGGTAATAATAGATAAGTGGACGCGTTTATAGGTATGTAATTGTGTCTAAGTTTACAATAAATTTAAACTGAATGTTTTCAATAAATTTACAATTATATATCTCCGGTACTGGATAACATGGTATCTATATCTGCGAACGCGCCTTTTTGTCAATATACAGCGAGGTCTGATTAATCCTATCAAAGAAACCGACACTTCCACATTCCGACAGTGAATAGATAAAAACGAACATTCAGTGTATTTTTCTTTTACTAATCCGTAAAATTTGCATACCGACTCCGACATGTAACTGTCGGGTACGAACATATGTTATAGGAATGTTTTGATTATCCAAAGTGACTACGGCAAGTGCCGATATATATACAGGAGCAGTTGACTACTGGGAAAAAAAGATGATCTACGTTGTCTACCACAAGTCTGTAAAAGTTCATAGACAAACTTTCAGCCGTCAAATGGAGAAGAAACTCACTGATCTCTTAAGACAGATTAGATAATTATTTAATTTCATAGACGATTAAGATTATATTTAATTGTATGATTTTTGTACATATTCTGCACTGTAATGCATTACATACGTTCAATCTAGATCCAACCTTTGTGTTACTCAACTGATCTAGAAAGCCCCAATACCATCATATATTTTACAGACCTTAGTAACAATATATCAAGTTCAGATGTCATATTTCATAGTACAACAAGGCACAACTGTACGTGTTATTTTGAAAGGAAAATTTTGATTGCAAATCATAATAAATCAACAAATGATACTATTTTATTTCAATTATTTAACTACTGATAGAGTCCTCAGCGAACCAAGATACAATTTGGTGACCACAGATATGGGTAAACAAAAAACGGCCCATAAATTTGTTTAAAAAAAAATTTTACTTGTAACTTTTACATTTATTGTATTTGTTACTTACACATGTGTTTCCTATTTACAAAATGGCCCTTAAGGGGTTGAATAGTAACATTTACAAAGGCATACCGCTCAAGATGGCTTAGACCTGCTTCCCAGGTAATATTTGCAACACACATCTTGCATGGACCTAACCGAGAAAGAAGGTATTCCATCTAGTACGGAGCTGTCACACCAAAGTGTAAGTGCAGTGTATTTATACCTTGCTGAGAAATATACAATAAAGAACCTATATATATAATATTTTTTAAGTGTAGAAATGAAGAAAGCAGTGGTTATACATCATAATTAAAATTAAGAGCTTTGGTAAAAATACTATTACTTTGGCTCTTTTATAATTGGAAAAATTAAACATGTTGCAAATGACTGTCTAACCGTCTTGAAGCATTTTCTTTACCTATTAAAATCTCTTGAGTGCGTCTCTCTCACACAAAACAACTTGCAGAATCTTTTAACACTTGCCCAATAAGGGGTTGCCGGGTGCTAATATGGATGGTACGACAGCGATGAATTGTACGACAACGATGGCGCCTTGTACTTTCATGCACTGGCTAATTATTCTTGGTGGACATCATTGAATGATTCTTGGTGGACATCATTCAATAATTCTTGGTGGGCATCATTCAATGATTCATGATGAATCCAAAGGCTTCCACATTTGCTACTGCTTGTACTAGCTCGACTTAGTACTAGTTGTAATATTTTTTCTAGCTTATTAACACATCCAATGACAGTTATAGGTTTCTTCCCTAATAGTGTAAAACATAGAACGGTTTAAACGGGTGAGAAAATCGAAAAATGCGTCTTCATTGTTTTTAAACCAGTCAGCAATTAGAGCCCACTTCACACATTAGAGCCCAATAAACCACTGCAACATAAAGAATGATTGGCGAAATATTCGGTTACAGCAGACAAAGTGCTATTTTAACATATAACATCAAATAAGGATGGTGTTAAATGAATAGGTTTTATGGTCAATCTTTACTCCTCTGAACTATCAAGAAAAGTATCAGATATAATAAAATGGATTCCTCCAAAATCTACACGAGACAGGGCTAACAACGAACACCAACTGAATATTTCCTCTCTACAGTAATTCTTTAGCCTGAGTTTTGGCTCCAAGAAACAATGTAAATCGTTCAATTTGAAAGCAAACTTATCCTGCTTCACATATTCAGATATTATAGGCTCAACTGAGAAGACAGATGTAGCCAAAAACATGCCATTTATGGAAATATACATGTTTTATTATAATACATGACTAGTTTTAATATATCAGCCTATAAATCGACATCATGAAAAATGTACTAACCCGCCAGTGTAAGCAGCAATCTGCCAAAAATAAACATCAATGGCAAAGAGTGGTGAAGTGGAATAATACTAACGTAATTTACATTTTAAAAAATTATTACGATAAAATAATTTACATTTGATGTGCTCGTTTCTCATCCTTACCCATTCCAATAACGCAAACTCTGATACAGATATGAAATATACACTAGTATAACTGAAGATATCTGGTATAAGCTTTATGTCGCCTGACAAAGCACTTATAATTAGAGTTGTGGACTGCGCTACAAAAAAGTTCTACCAGTTAATCACTAATAAAAGAACCCTTAGCTATGAAATGCTTTGATTAAACCCTTATCTTCCAAATGGGCCTTTTAAAATATTTGCAATTTTTCTGCTTCAGAACATCCAAGAACCACTATCAGAAAGACTCCTTTGTAGTTGATCCTTGTTTGTATTGATTATGAAATAATGCTATATCATTTTGTTAATTTTGTTGTAGTAGGTGCTGGCCGCGAAAAAAAAGGACAAGAAAGGAATTGGTGGAAAAGATTCGATTGGTGTATCATAACACTTTGGCATAATTCTCTCCAATTACTTGACGATATCAGTTTCAAAATAAACACATTTTACGTAGGTTTTGTCAGCTCATGCTGTTTTCTGGTTCGTTTTTCTTCAATATACAGTTGCGTTTTATCAGATTTAATCTCTGGGCAGAGTGTAAATATTATAAGCTCCAAAAGAACCTGAATGAAAAAAAAAAGAAATAAAAAACCATTGGAGGTTAGTTACAAAGTAAGTAACAAAATGGCCCACTTTTCCTACAAGAAACATATTTAAAGGCAAAATATTGCTGATTTTTTTCAATATAATTAAAACTCCTGCATTTCAAAGATATAAAAAAGTCATACATTAAATAGCCAATATCAGTATTTAAAAGAAAAACTTGCACTTAAAAACCTCAATAACAATAGGGAAAGGAACGGATGCAATGAAATAAGATGTAAAATACTATTAGTATTTCTTATTACGAAAATTACATTTACATAGATGTTCTTTCACATTCAAGTGCTCTAAACCGAACTTCCTGACTACCAATCTCAATGTTGATTCTACTATTACTGCAAATGACATTGGAATTTGTTTAAATGCAATAAAATCAAATAGGATCCAATAAAAAAAATTATTAAGATAGGACGAGTTTTGATGATGTAGTTTATTCTACTTACATAAAAAAGATGTTTATTGGTTTTGACATCTTGAAAGGCTTCAAATATCTGAGGAAGAAAAAAAGTAATTATAAAAATAATCCCTTTATGGCATATTCATCAATAATTACAACATCTCCCCAAAACGGGGGGATTGAAAAATTAGAAGTAAAATGGAGTAAGAGAGCAGGGCACAAGAAAAAGCCTAAGTCATATGGAGTGAGAACAGCAGGAAGACGGAAATAGAGGTAAGTATGGACCACAGAAATAAAACTTGAACTTAAAATAATATTTCAGCTCTTGAACTCAACACTTGTTTTAGCTGATCTTGAAACCTTCTCCTGTATATCTAGTCAGAACTAAGTTTTCAAATTGTTCTTGGTAATCGTGTAATGTAAGTTTTTGTTGCCTTTGCAGGGGTGGACAACAATTATAAAGCCATTTTGTCGTGTTGTAGAACTTTACTGGTACTCTACTCTTCTGCTAATCTTCAACATACGTCACAACGAGTTCCGATCCCTCTTACATTTGTTTATTGACACTCCATCTTTCGCAGTAGTATGATAAATATAACCGCGTATAGTAGCTTTTAGTTCGATGTCTAGAACTTATGCTTATGCTATTCTTTGTCAATAATTTACATACATAAAGTTCTTTTTGGTTATTCCAACACGTTTCTACCTATTTTTTATCACTTTTGCCATCTGATGAGATTATGTTGCAAACATGAACATCAGCCTTCACTTCTTTAATTTTACTTTTTGTGTAAATGAAAGACCAAAAAGTTTTTTTCTCACCTTAATAAATCCAAGTTTGCTATTCCTCTTATGCTTATTCTTATGCTTATTCTTATTCTTAAGTTTGCTATTCCTCTTATGCTTATTCTTATGCTTATTCTTATTCTTAACTTATGCTTATGCTATTCTTTGTCAATAATTTACATACATAAAGTTCTTTTTGGTTATTCCAACACGTTTCTACCTATTTTTTATCACTTTTGCCATCTGATGAGATTATGTTGCAAACATGAACATCAGCCTTCACTTCTTTAATTTTACTTTTTGTGTAAATGAAAGACCAAAAAGTTTTTTTCTCACCTTAATAAATCCAAGTTTGCTATTCCTCTTATGCTTATTCTTATGCTTATTCTTATTCTTAAGTTTGCTATTCCTCTTATGCTTATTCTTATGCTTATTCTTATTCTTAACTTATGCTTATGCTATTCTTTGTCAATAATTTACATACATAAAGTTCTTTTTGGTTATTCCAACACGTTTCTACCTATTTTTTATCACTTTTGCCATCTGATGAGATTATGTTGCAAACATGAACATCAGCCTTCACTTCTTTAATTTTACTTTTTGTGTATATGAAAGACCAAAAAGTTTTTTTCTCACCTTAATAAATCCAAGTTTGCTATTCCTCTTCCCTAATAAATGCTGTAAAACATCTAGAAAAACATGAATGTTATACAGTTGTTGCTTCTTATAAAGCTACAAAAGCTCATGTCCAGGCTGAAAAACGCTTAATTAGTTATTTCAGGCTCAGGACAAGCTCACCCTATCTTATTTTGTACAAAAATATTTTCAAGTCAAAGTTTGCACTGAGAATGCAACATAATATGCAGCATCAAAAGAAGACACCAGCCAATAAATAAAAATATCAAGTGTAAAAAGTAATTTCTTTGTAAAATTTCGGGCTTACCAATATGGACAAAGTGGTTATTTCGCCATCTCACTCTGAATCTTAATATAATGTGTTTAGGTATTTGCATATTACAGTCTCAAAAAACCGCCCTGAAATCTATTCAACTGAAACGTTTAACGATTAAAAAAATAAAACAAATGAAAAATAACAAAATCATTATAACCTATGCAACCTTGAAAAAAAAATTTAATTGTCATGTGCCTTTCTTCTCAAAATGTCATTAAAAAATTTTAAAAATTCTGAAAGTACTAGATAATTGTCGGGTGTATATTTGATATGAGCCGGGTGTATATGAGCGCATCAAGAGATTTGCACTCTGTACATAAATATTCATTTTGCTACTAAAATGCAGCAACAGTGGAAAACATAATCTAAGGAAAGAGAAGCTTTCTAAAAAGAAATGGATCAGAGTATTAAATCAAATTACCTGGTATGTTTTCTTTGACTTTTTCTTTGGCCTTTTCACGTGTTCGGAGTTTTTCCTAAAAAAAAATAAAACTAAATTGATACATAAATTCTTAACAGACCCGACCATTGATTATGATGATCTTTTATGGTGAATACACCCAAAAAATTTCTGCGGGAATTTAGTTTCATGGAATTAGTCAACAAAATGTCTCGTTAAATATATTTCAAGTTACACATTGCAGCAAAAGACATACCAAAATGGATGAAGTATTGCCTATCCGAATTCCACTTACAACATGTTCAAATGAAATCAATCTTAAACAAAAGTCAAATGAGAATAAATACCGACGAACACAATACGGTATTTTGAGGTAAGTGAATTCAACACCTTCACAACCTGGCCGTTTACTAATTACGTACATCTAATTCATCAGATCCTGCAAATCCACAAGAATTAACAGTAGTCTAGTTTTAAAATGTACGGCCTAAAACTCGATATCTCGTGGTGAGAGCTTTTAATATGTAAAGGAATGGATAAAGTAAATCCTATTTAAAAGACGAAGGGCAGAGAGAAAAATGAGGAAATAATGCACACCTATGCTAACAGAAATTCTTAAAAAAAGATCATGACAATTAATCAACCTACCAATGTTGACCTTGGTGGTGGGTATGGTGCAAGACGACCAGCTGGCCACATAGATTCTTTAAAGTTACCAATGTAGTAAATTAACATTGATTCTGATACCAGCCACTCAACCGAGTCACGAACTTGCCTGAGTAGAAAAAAAGGGCATGCAGGTAGCATTTGATTTTATTTCCTCTGCATAGAGGGATTCCTACAAAAGAGCAATGTGTTACACCTGTGTTGTAACAAAATATACATTTTCATGCTATACACATCCAAAGGCACAATAAAGAAGGGAACAAAAAACAGAAAATCTCTAAAAACACAACATAATTCAAAATTCTTTTTCATGAATTTCATGTTTCTGACTTCCTGACAGAATAACTACGATCTAGTTTGTCGGGTGGAAGGAGGGTGTGTATATTCTCAATCGAATTCCTACTCTTACGCTGTCTTCTTTTACTGCACCTATTACAGTAATTCATCTTCCTATATAAAAATAGTCTACAACCAGAACAACAACAACATTTGACCATATCAAATCAAGAGGCTTTCCAGTTTACTTGCGTTTTTCTGACGCTAGTTCTTGCAACAAATTTTCCATATGCTCCTCTAATGGCATCCCCTTTTTTCATCGAACAAGCAAGAGTTGTGATCGTCAGTCTTGGGCCCTCAATTAAAAAAATACACCTGGTAAAACAAAAATACCTAGAGCGATCTGGTAAAGTTCAAAATATATAAAATAGTCAACTATTTATGTGGATAAACAACTTACTTGTTTATCGTGCCTCCAAATGTAAGTTGAACAAATGAGATAAGAGTTCTTCTCAAATACTTGAAAACTAAAAAAGGAAATCGCAACACTTTCGATAATAATAATAATAATAATAATAATAATAATAATAATAATAATAATAATAATAATAATAATAATAATGACATTAAACTGCATCCGGTTGTGGAGTTTCGACGTGGGCGAATGAGGTTACCCTTTGCCACAACTACCTCCAGGTCACCACTAGGCAAGGAGTAGCAGCTGCTG